>JBBPFJ010000297.1:0-177653 GCA_037975025.1 Excoecaria agallocha
TGCTCATAGTGTTGAAGCTAAGAGTTCTTGCCTCAAAACTTTTTTGATAGTGTAGATTTTCAGATTTTGAATAAGGAATGATCTAACCATAATCTTTGTGCTTTTTTATATAAAAAATGAGGTGCATCAGTTTGCTAACATGTGGAATGCATTACTATAATTGTTTTATATCAAAACCAAATTAAAGTCCCCATTTCCATTATATGACAATCATTTTTCTTTCAATACTATTTTATTTGGAGTACTAATTTCTGCTGCCATGTGCCTACTTGCCACCCAAAATAGGAAGCTTCAAGTCTTAAATTATGGTTTTCTATTTAAAAAAATAGGAATTAAATATTATTTATAAATGTGAGTTTAATTTATGATATGTTTTGGTTAGTTAGTATTAAATGAACATGATTTTGCTTACACATTGAGTATTGGTTTTATTGGCACTTCATAGTAGATTGTAAGATTCTTGAATGTTAGTTTACATGCCATCTTATATTGAATTAAGAGCTTTTACAGACAAGTTTGTATGTTATATGTTGACAAGCTATATGAGCATAAATTATAAGTAGATAAGGAATGCATGGTGGACTAGGGGTGTACACGGGTCTGGATCTTCCTATACCGAATCGAAGAACCGAAGATAAAGATCCAGAACCGAACTGTACCATCGACTTTTTGATTAGAATCAAACCGAATTGTACCGTTGACTTTATTTGAAACAGATCTGGATATTTAATCGAGAACCGGACCAAGAACCGTATTGAACTGTACTGAATTGTCTTGTACCGAATTGTACTGAAAGGACCGATATTTATTAATTATTATATATAATACTAGTAATTTATATGTAAATATTACTTATAATTTTTATTCTATATGTACTGCATAAATTTAAGTTTATAATTATTTAAGTTATATATTTAATACACAAAATTAAGATAATAATTAGTTAATAAATTAAACTAAATATTTTAATTATTAAGAACAGAAATTTAATTATTATAATAATCATTCTATATATATGAATATGAATATATAACTAAAATAATTTGTATTTAATTTAATCTATCTTTAATATCACTCAACTACTATTTTATTTTTTTATAAATTTTTATATAAATATTTAATTTAATCAATTTATCATATAAGTACTTTATCAATTAATTTCATTTACTGTGAGTATCAATTAACTAATACTCATATATTTTTAGGACAATACCTTTATGAATATCTAAATTAATAATGTAATTAAATATATTTATTATATATAATGAAATATTACCAATTATTGTATTATATAAGTGTATAATTATTTTACCAATTAATTTCATTTATTTTTAGTATCATTCAACTAGTATGTGTATACTTTCGTACAATACTTATTTTAATAATGAAGTTGTAAATCAATAATGTGATTATATATAGTTATTGTATATAAAAAAATTTATCAATTAATATAATTATTTGAGTATGTAATTATCTTATCAATTAACTTTATTTATCTTTATATCATGAATGATTAAATGTACTTATATGAGTACATATACTTTCAGTATCACTTAACTAACATTCATTAATTTTTTCACAATACCTATATGAGTAATTGAGTATTTAAATTAACAATACAATTATTATATTAATAAAATTTTATCAATTTGTGTAATAATATATATATATATATATATATTAATATAATAATTATATATAATTTTACTCACAATATCTTAATGCGTAATTAATTATGCAAATTAACAATATAATTATATATAATTATTATATTAATGAAAATTTACCAAATTGTGTAATTATATATGTATATAATCTTATCAATTAATGTAATTATATGAGTATATAATCATATTAGCAATTAATTTCATTTCCTTTCAGCATCAATCAACTAAATTTCATCTATTTTTGGACAATACTTATATAAGTAATTAAGTATTTAAATTAATAATGTAATTGTATAAAATTATTATATTAATTAAATTTTATCAATTAATTTTTGCACAATATCTATATTAGTAAAGGAGTTGTAAATCAATTATATTATCAATTAACTTTATTTATTTTTATATCATGAATGATTGAATGTACTTATATGAGTACATAAGCATCTTATCAATTAATTTTATTTATTTTTAGCATTACTCAAATAGTATTCATTTGGTAAACAACTTGAATATTAAGGAATACATAAAAAAGATATAAAGATTTATTAAATTACAATAAGATCTAGTTATAACTTTATTTTGTTCTCTAACGTTTTTTTAAATATCTATATTTCTTTTAACACATAAAAAGATAACATCAGCTTATAAAATACTTCATTTTATAAATTATTTTATTAATACTATTAATTTAATAGCCATTTAAAAAATATCTTATAACTACTCTCATTTTTATAAATAATGGTAAATATAAATTATTTTTTTAATGATAAAAAATTAAATTGAAGATAATGTGATTATATAATAATGGAGTTGTAAATTAATAATGTGATTATATATAGTTATTATATATAATAAATTTTATCTATTAATATAATTATATGACTATATGAATATATAATTATTTTATCAATTAACTTTATTTACTTTTATATCATGAATAATTGAATGTATTTTTACGAGTATATATACTCTTAGTATCACTTAACTAACATTTATTTATTTTTGCAAAATATCTAGATAAGTAATTGAGTATTTAAATTAACAATACAATTATATACAGTTATTATATTTATCAAAATTTACCAATTAGTGTAATTATATATGTATATAATCACCTTAACGATTAATTTTATTTTCTTTTAGTATCACTGAACTAGTATTACTATTAATCTATTTTTGTATAATATCTATATGAGTAATTTAGTATGCAAATTAACAATATAATTATATATAATTATTATATTAATAAATTCTTTTACCAATTAGTGTAATTATATATATATATAATCACCTTACCAATTAACGTAATTATATGAGTATATAATCACATTAGCTTAAGAGTTATAATTTTATTTTGTTCTCTAACATTTTTTTTAAATATCTATATTTCTTTTAACACATAAAAAGATAACATCGGCTTATAAAATACTTCATTTTATAAATTATTTTATTAATACTATTAATTTAATATTCATTTAAAAAATATCTTATAATTACTCTCATTTTTATAAATAATGGTGGTGGGATTGGATTTTATTGTTTATTTGTATATGAATGTCTAAATTAATAATGTAATTAAATATATTTATTATATATAATGAAATATTATCCATTAATGTATTATATGAATGTATAATCATTTTACCAATTAATTTCATTTATTTTTAGTGTCATTCAACTAGTATTTATATATTTTTGCACAATTACTATATTAGTAATGGAGTTGTAACGTGTAAATCAATAATGTAATTATATAGTTATTATATATAATAAAATTTTATCAATTAATATAATTATATAAGTATGTAATTATCTTTTCAATTAACTTTATTTACTTTAAAATCATAAATGATTGAATGTACTTATATAAGTACATAATAATCTTATTAATTAATTTCATTTATTTTTAATATCACTCAAACATTATTCATATATTTTTAGTTCAGAGCATAAATAAATATACAAATTAATAATTTAATTATATAGTTTAGAAATAAAATATATTTATTGTATTATATACATGTATAAAGTGATTTAGTATTATACTAAATGCATGATTTTTTAGGACATGAAATTAAATTAATTATTTTTCATTATAACAAATTAACAATTGAATTCAAGTATTCAATTATACCAATAAAATGACTAGAGTAGCTATTTACAATGTTTGATAAACAACTTAAATATTAAGAAATACAAAAAAAGAGATATAATGATTTCTTAAATTACAATCAGAGTTATATTTTTATTTTATTCTCTAACATTTTTTGAAATATCTACCTTCCTTTAAACACAAAAAAAATAAAAAATTAACATTGACTTATAAAATACTTTATTTTATAAATTATTTTATTAATAGCCATTTAAAAAATATTTTATATTTACTTTCATCTTTATAAATAATGGAAAATATAAATTATTTTTTAATGGTAAGGATTAAAAATTAAATTGAAAAATTTTTAAGGGGGAATATAAATAATGGCAAATATAACTTTTATCTTTTCGTCTAATTTGTTTTCATTTGGTTTGTATTCTCTTCTTCTCTTTGTTCTATTAAAGCTTTCATCCTGATACGATATTAGAATAATTAAAGCTTATTCCCTTCATCTCTTTACTAATTTTATGGAATAATTAAATGAAGGGTTTGCTTGATAAAACAATGGAAGAGAATGATGTTGTGGTTTTCATTTCAACCATGTGTCTAGAAACCAGGATTAAATTGCTTGGCTGTAATTTTGCATTTGTTCACTGTACCCCGTTTTTCATTTTTTTTAAATAATGGGCATGGAGTCAGCAGAAAATCAAAGCTGGTGGTTTTGGTTGGGATAATTGTGCTCTGTTTTTTGTTAGGGACTGCAGATGATGTGCAAGATTTGGTTTTTAATTTTTGCTTATATTGCTGGTGCTCTATTATTTCTTAAGGCTGAAGATGAGGCACAAGGGTTTAGTTTTTATAATTATTGAGTCGTTGTATATTTAGTATTTTTTGATGTGTTTTGCGAGGACATTGTGCAAGCTTGGGTATGACTGAGTTGGACTGCTATCCTCCTCTGTTTTTGTAATTATTTTGGTAATGAGCAATAGAACGTTTGGCTTAGAAAAAAAGCGCTAATAGCTACTCTAGTCATTCTATTTTTTTCTGTAATTATTTGCTTCCTTTTTTTATAGAATTCTAAGAATTTTTGCATTACCTGCTAAATCCATCAAGGGCCGACAACTTCAAGTTCAAAGCAAGAAGGGTCAAAAACACCAGACCCTAAGGTAACAAATATTCTTTATTCCTTACGTTTTTGCGATATTCTTAATTTACTATTGTTTTGAATTGATTGGATATTTTGTATGTAGACACTGAGGAGGCTTGCTCAGAATAGAGAGGCAGTGAGGAAAAGCAAGCTGAGGAAAAAGGTCAATCCTTCGAAACTTATTATTCTCTAAAATTATTTCTTATTATCAATTTCAAAGCATAAAATCAAGGATTGGTGTTAATTTCTTATTTCATGATTACACGTTTATGTTTAGCAATAAATTAAGAATAAAAAAATGCTGAAATAGATATTATAGTTTAATCTATTTTGTTTTTTCATTACCCAAGATTAAGGCTTTGACTCTTTTTACAAATAAAAAGGGTGGTGGGATTGGATTTGATTGTTTATTTGTGTAATTTAGTGGATTTTATACAAGCAAAAATACAAAAAGAATAGATATATAGAGTATTATTAGCTAAATTAAATAGTAAATCAATTGATGCTTATCCATATGATGTTTCACTTGTCACTCAATGTCTTGAAATTTAATCACTTTTGTGTAAAATTAGCTAAAATTAGACAAGGAGTTATGTGTTTTGAAATTTTCATTTGAAGACAATATGCCTTTTAAAATCTATACAAGTGAAATTACTATGAAAATGAGTGATATATATTTAATATATGTATTTTTAAATATATCTCATAATATTAAAATTTTGTAGTCCACAAAGGCTCAACTTCACATGTGTAAAGACAAAAGATTTATACTTCACTTCTATTATCAAATTAAATTGTCTTATATCTATATATCTGGTTATGACTTTTCATTAAATTATTTATTATTAATAATAATAAAATTGGAAGCCACTTTGCTTTATCCTTTTACAAGCTGCATAGTCTATGTGTGGTGTTTTTAGGATTTGAAGCACATGGACCACCCTAATTATTACTTAACAACCACTATCTGAACAAGAATTGATGCTTATTTTTTACGCATTTTTTATAAAATAACAAGTGTTCCTATAAAGAGGTGATCTGAAATTTCTAATAAATTTAAAGGATAATCTAATACATAGTTAGTTTAGAGTGAAAATCTATTAAATTATAATAGTTTAGAGAAAAATTTATATACTAACAATTTTTGTGAATTAATATGCCAAATTTATATTTAATGTTTATATTTTTTGGTGATATAATTATTTAAAATCTGTATTTTTTTAGATATTGCTCAAGATTCTGAATTTAATGTCAGCATAATGTGAAGGAAGACTGTTGAATGTTAATTTTTAAGTAATGTATTTTGACTTAAATTTTAATATTCCTTGTTAAGATATTTTAATTATATTTGTATTTATTATTGTGTGTATTTATTTTGTATTTAAAATTATTGATTATTCTGAAGTTTCGAATTGTATTGTACTGTATTGTTTTGTATCGAAAGAACCAAAGAACCATACCGATTTTTTTTATAGAACTATACCGAATTGAAAGTTAAATTTTTAAGACAGTTACAATACTTAATTTTTAAAATTTCCAAAATTTCAAAACAATATGGAGATTTGTAAATCCCCGAATTGTACTGTACCGTGTACACCTCTATGGTGGACTACTAAGGTTCATAACAAGATTTTAAGGAGGTATTAATATGCTTGTGCGCAAATTGCAAAATTATGAACCCAATCGAGATGATGTAATAGTGAATTGCTAATTTGTTAAATTAGTAAAAGTGCACATAAGCTTGTTATGACCTTACAAAAGAACTATTTGATAAAATGCTCTTTTTAATTTTAAGTTAACTAGTCATAATATACATATATTTTTGCTACTTGCTGTTTGATATCATTGTTGGTTCCATATTTATAAGACAAGATTAAATTTGGTTATGGATTGGTAAGAAACCAATGGTATTTGGTACACTGATAGAGACTCTTTGGCTTGTATCAATTATGAATTTAAATGGAATTATTCTCATACACTGAATATGCCCAGTAATGAATATTTAAAGTGATAACTAAAGTTAGTAGCTCAACTTAGCTTGGTCCTTGTCATAATCATGGACAGATAGACATTCTTATAATGGTTATTTTACAACTACTTCTATCAACACTAGATTAGTGTCTCCTTCTAGTTGTTGATCAATAATTAGATTACATTGCCTATCATGTTCTATTGACTATTGAGACTATATTGTCTCTTTTGTTTTGATAATTAGTGAAACTATATTGTTTCTCTTATTTTGATGATTTTTGAGACAATGTAATTTTGTTTACCTAGTTGGTATCTGCTGTACCTGCTATCCATGCCTATTAAATAAATTCAGTTGTGATACTTGTGTTATAACGATAAATAGTTATGACTAATTAAATCCTGTACCCAAAAACTATATTAAAATTTAATAATAAATTATTACACCTTGTATCTGAATTGTAGAAGGATATAATGTGAAATGTCTAATATGTTTTATGTATGTATACTGTACACTAACTCTTGATACGATGAATTAATTTACTTAGTAAGCTTTAGATTTCATAAGTAAATTATAATCCCTTAAAGCAACATATGTTTATTTTACTATTTAATTCCTTACCAATGGAACTTGATACAAGAGTTAGAAGTGGCATAAGAAAATGTTAAACTGTGTTTTCAAATAAGAATGAATATGTGTTCTATATACCTGCATATTGCTAAAGAAAAAAAGGAGCTAAATTAATGAAGCATAGGGTAAGTATAGTTTAACCTGTGATTTGATAATGTGTAAAGCTCTTTGATGTTAATATAGTTATGGAAGTGTATAATGTTTTGCTTTACTTATATACTTTTGCACTTGGTAAATTTTGGTATTTTCTTTGCTTAACTGTAGGAAAATGTTAAAATATCAGTTACAAATTATGCTGTTCTAATTTCCAATAAAAAGACATTTATGTAACTTGAGATTTAATGTCCTATGCTGTTCTGGCAGATTTTCCAAATTTGAGTGCACTTTCAATTCGAGAGTGATCATGCATATTAGAGGTTTATTTTGCTATCTCATTCCTTTTTGGGGCCCGAGGCATCACAAATTGGGTTAAATCCCTATTCATTGCGAAGCAATCGGCCTTTGCGAGGTAAATGAATCTTGATTCGGTCTTATACCCTAAAAGCGAGTTTTAAGAATAAACTGAGAGCCTACAGGGTTTGGCATGTGTTATAGTAGCGACTCCATTGGGCACCATGAGATTTTACTTTGAAAGTACCTTTGGTTAATTTAATATAAATGACTTTAGTGATTAAAATGTTTTATCTCTTTTCGAAAAATTACATTACATTCATGCTAGAGCCTTATAATTATGTTAGGCATCCCTCTTTTAGCCTCAATGTATTTCCAAAGTATGACCCTATATTCACTCAATGTAAGGAAGTGTTAGGAAGGACCATGAGCCCAAGCTTGTACCTTTTGGTATATTAAATGGTGAGCCAATCGGTCGTTATGCTCATAATGAGCTAGACCTATTGGCAGGGACCATGCTTGGGTAGTCGTAAAGTTGAATCATCGGACTCAATTCTATGTAATGGTATAAATACTTCCACTAGGGGGCATACGCCATAATACCTTGCTTGTGATATGGGGCTTCCATGCCTCGGTGGGTGCATTTCAGTTTATTTGGATTGTTTAAATACACAATGGCCAAATCCATTCGTTTATGCTTTAAATAAAGAGAGACCGTGCTGCTGGTTTTCCACCGTGCACCAAGCGCATTCATCAGGTTCCCTATTAACCTATAAGCTAATCCCACCTAAGAAAGAGACTGTATGATCTCCTGTATGGGAGCAATAAGGTTGGAAGGATTTTCCCTTTTCTCTCACATGTGGTTGTTCATGCTGTGTATATATACATGTATTTTAATTAATTATAAATTAATAATAATAGCTAACAAAATAGGCATGCTTTGTGTGCATAAATTCTTGAATGTATGTGTATCTCATCTCATGCATATAATTTCTGCTTGTATAAATCATGGCTTAATATGTAAATGAAAATTAAAATGTGTAAATCCTGTGTGTATGATCGTGTGTGAGCATGCATTTCATTTTGTGTGCAAACAAATAATGATAATTAATGTAATAATGTAAAATATGCATGTTAATCTTCTTTTCTATAAAAATGTGTATATCTTGTTTGTGTGACATGCATCATGATGTATTCATGTTCATGCATCACATGCGTGCCATATATCATATGTATACTTAACATGTCTATGTATCATGCATCACTTTAACCTTTTGACTTTTCTCAGCCATTCTAGATTACATACCTAGGTGGTTTAGGCGTCTTGATGATCCCTTTGTTACAAAGCTTCATCTGAGATGGTCAAAAGTAGAATCAGAGTTAGAGATGGATTTGAGTTTGGTCGATATTTTTGAATCAACTTCAGAAGCTATAGTCATGGAAAATCCATCACAAACAGGAGCTCTTAGTAATCAAGAGTTAGACAGGAGATTGGATAAATTTGAAAAAAGGATAAGGACCATGATGATTGAGATGATGCTTGCTTTGGTATAGCCTGCTGGATAGCAACCCTCAGCACTTGCCATTGTACATGGGGAAGCAAATACTATTGGGGCACCTATGCCATAACTGTTGCTTTGACATGATTGGTGTCTAGTAAGTATACTAGATCGGCTAGTAATATAGAAAAATAAAATTACGACCCCTAAATATCGAACCCAAGAGAAACTTGTGATTGTATGAAGGATTTTAGATTTGTAAAATTAAAATTATGTGTGAGGGAGAAGAGAGATCCCAAAGTTATGATAATGAAGGGTAAACTAAATTAAAGATAGAAATTTGAGCAAACAACTAAAGTCTCAACAATTAAACTAGAAGTAAGTAAATATAATTGGTAAAACTCAATATTAATGATAACTTTCACTAAAGGACTATCCACCTTAACTTATATTATAATGACTTAAGCAAAAAGATGACACAAGTGATTATGAAGAAATCAGATGGATAAAGAAAGATAACTTAAATCAAGATTATCATTCTAAGTATTAAATTTTTCCTGTTTAAAATATTCAAAACTTAGCATAAAGATATGATTTTAGCCTCTTAGATGTCTATTAAACTTTTTTGCAAGTAAATTTAACTTTCATCTATTCTTGATTTTAACTTTTCTTAGTCTTAATCTATTATTACCAATACACAACTACACCTTGATTCATAATATAATCATGTATTAATACCAATAAATTAACTTAAGAATATGCAAACCAATAATCATACATAAATCAATCATCAACTATTAATTTCAATAAGTTAACAATAAACGTAAAAATAACCAAAGGTAAGAATTTGCATAAAACCGAGAAATAATTAACTTGTATCACATTAAGTGCAAACTAAGTCATTACAATATAAAGTTAAAGCTTCAAGTATCCTTTAGCAAAAGTACAAGAACTACTCACACTTCATCTTTAAAATTAAAGAAAATAAATAAGAGAAAAAATATAAACACTTAAAATTACAGCCACTCTTGAAGACTTCAATCGTAGCTTCTAATCTAACTGCATAATGAAAAACAAACTAAAAACACTTAATTGGTAAAACTTCTCCCCATGAACTGTTGTCCCTTACTACTTTTACAGCCTCAAATAGGAAGAAATTCGTGTCCTGTAAACTTCCCAAACCAGAAGACTTCCTAACTAGCAAGAATTCCCAAACTGACAAGAATCAGAGTTTAATTTGGTATCAAAGATTGGGCTCGATAAAGTGATATTTTACTCCACCGAGTAAGGCTCTTCTGCTTTCTAATATTTTTGAGTCACTCAGTAGAGGGAGGATATCACTCTGTCAAGTGGTGTTCTCATGTGTCTCTTTTTAACTCACTCAGTAGAGTGGAAATTGACTCTGGACTGATCAAAGGCCCCCTTCTTTTTCCTCTTTAAGCCACTCGGTAGAGTGAGGATGTCACTCCACTGAGTGGTGGTCTTCTGAACTAATGATGAACACCTTCATTTGATAAATTTACACTTTAGCCCTTGCAAACTCCTCTATTCTTTAAATAAGCACCTAAAAGCAGCAAATTTCTCAATTAAGACCTTAATTTACAAATTTAACAAATTAAACATTGAATTAATCTAAATACTACTAAATTAACACCCCAAGCATACTAAAAACATATTAAAAGCATACTAAAATTCACACTTATCAAATATCCCACACTTAGCCTTTGCTTGCCCCCAAGCAAATTTGAACAAACCAACTCCTCAAAAGTATCAAACTTTAATCAAGAATAAAGCATTTCAAAACCAAGCTTAACAATTAACAAAAATGCTTAGCAAAATCTTAACTAGAATAATCTTCAAACAAAACAATATGAGTTAGTTTCCTTTTGTGTGTGTAAGACCTTTTAAGTACTTTTAAAAACAAAACACCAATGCAATTATATAACCAAGATTAGAATAAATATACACCTAAGTGTACAAATGGTTTCACAGTTGAAATTCTAGAAACACCATAAGCCTCTCATTTAGCATCGAAACTTGAAGGTCATCTCTGCTAAACAACTCAAAACTAACTTAAAATCATTTAGGTTTTAATTGGGTTGTAATAGGGTTAAGGTGATGGCTAACAAGAAATAGATAAAGGATAATCAAACAAAATAGCCATTCTAGCTTGAATACACCAAAAATTTCAAAATTGTAATCACTAAACACAACCCTTTTCTTAAACTCATAAAGCACAACCAGAAATAAAGCTAAAATTCCTTTTTCAAATGCCTTATTTTGAAAGAAGCCAACTACTCTCATCCTTGTAAAAATCCCACACTTAAAATTTTTCCTCAAATGCTAGCTTTATTCTTCTATTTTTTCTTTTCTTTTCTTTTCTTTTCTTTCTTTCTTTCTTTCTTTCTTTCTTTCTTTCTTTCTTTCTTTCTTTCTTTCTTTCTTTTTAATTCAACTCTATTGACGGTAATACTGCTTTTCCAAAGACAAATACAAGGCAAATTAGCACAACCAATTGACTTCATTTCACAACCCTTTGCTAAACACTTCATTACACCCTTTGAAGTTCCCAATTCCTTTTTATTTATCCAATTTTTAGAGTGGCTATTCTTAAAAAGGTGAGGCAAAATCTATTTAGGCTAAATGGTTACTTTTATAGGTGTAACAAGAAAATTAAGATGACATACCTTTAGCATGCCTCATTAGGCTCAAAGTGGCTTAACAAAGGTAACAATATAAACAGGGTAAGAAATCAGTCTTTTTATGGCTAACAATAAAAATTGTGCCTAGATCACTTTCTAAATTGAATTGAGTTGCTTTTATGCTTTGAAGGGTGATGAGGAAGGTTCTATTGATCTAAAATTCCTTACTTAATCAATCAATACATTGGTTTTTCTCTAAGTTTAAAAACTAGTCTATAGTGCTCAAAAAGTGGAAACTAATAGATATTTGCCAAGTTGAATGTTAAACTAGCTTAAAATTCATTAAACAAAAAATTTGTTCTCATGCCAAACTTAGAATTTTGATTCATGAATATTCTAGGTTTAAGTTCAATAAGTTCAGGTATGAGGATAATCGGGGCAAACTAAGTCTTAGTGCAGGCTAAATGAAAAGATAAACAACCGTCAGTAAAAACTACTGCTACTTAAAATAGACGAACTTTAAAAATAGAAATCCTTGTGACTAAAATAGCAAAAACATAAACATGCAAACAAACCAAAAATAACTACACAAGTGCTTTACAAATAAAAAAGGGAAGATTCAGATTCTACTTCCTGAATCCAAGTAAAATTGAGCTTAGAGAAGCTCTAACCCTCATCTCAAAAGTTTGCTATCCTTAGCAAAACAAGATACGTCTCTCAATCTGATGGTGGTGGTGGTGGTGGATAACGTTGCCAAAAGTCAGTGGTGAACTACTTAAGACTATGCTTCACTTCAAGTACATGATCTTGCAATGTGTCTATTCTGCCCTCTAGTCTATTCATCCTAGTATTCCTGTGAGTTGTGAAATTAAGCATATGAGCTAAAGGTTCTTATGGCAGAGGTTCTTGAGCACTAGGCTTTGATGTAGCTGGTTCCTTTTTAGCTTGATTATCATCTTTATCTCTGTTTCTCCCAATAGTGATTAGGTACAAATACTCTGCCCTATCGGACCAATGCTTCCTTGGCTTTTTGACCAAAATCTTCATCCATGTCAACATGGCATGATGTATATAAGCTGCCTTTCCAAGGGATCCCCTCATATCCATATACCCACTGCTTTTGCCATTATGGTTGTAATCTAGCCCAGAGATGTCGCTTTAATTTTGTTGCTTATTTTCTGCAACTCTTTTATCTTCCTACATTGGATGACTACCCCATTGATTTATATATCTTAAACTATACATCTTAACAATATACATTCTTTAGCATTAATATCCCCAGAACTGCCAATACAACTAAAGAAAGTAATCGATAAAAACTTGTGAAGAATTCGAAGGGCATGACTACTTAAGGCACGAGCCTTGAGCTTGTTTGATTTATACTGCATTGGATTCAAAGGATCTTTGATAAATTCCCAATTTTCTTACGCTATAGCATCAGGTAATTCACCTAATCCATCATTAGGAAATCCTAATTTTTTAGCAAACTCTAGAAAAAGCAATCAATGAGTTTTCCTCCCCAGTTTAAAACTAATTGTGCCTACATCTTACTCATCTTTAAATGTCAATGTGAATGATGTGAAGAACTGTAGTGCAACGTGTGGATATACTTTCAGGTGCTTTTCAATGAAATGTTCCCAATCGATAACTTTGATTAAAGGGAATACCTCATCCCATAAATTTCTATCCAAAATATCAAGGAAGAATTCCTTTAAATACACTAGCTTGATGAATTGCATTTGCTTAAAATATTTATATAATTTGTCCTTATCTTCATCAATTTAGGCTAGAAAATGTTTCCCAGATGAGCTCGATGCTTCACTCTTCTTTGGCACTTAATTTCTTAGAAGCCACTGGGTACAAATAAAACCAACCAAATAAGTGCCAAAGAAATTTATAATGCCATAACCATAAAAGACATGTGCAATATTTAGCTCAATTCCTCTAATTATAATGCATAAAATTCATTTAAACTAAATGTAAATAAAGCTAGAATTAAATACATGAACATGTAAGAGTGACAATGGAAGCACAAATTTAGCACAAAGTCTTTGAGGCATTTCATCGAGCAGGTTATATGTACAACTTTACCAAGCTAAATGACATGGAATTCAAAACATTAACAACCCAAAAATGAACAAGTAACTTTGCATTCCAACACCAAACACATGCATAATGACAAATATCAAGAATACTAAGCACTAGAAGCAAACTAAGTGAAGGAAAACTACCCAATTTTAAAAGAATAATCCAAACTTTAATGCCAAAAATAAATGTATTTGAAACATTTAAAATCATGAAATCACTTACTTGATAAATAAGAATGAAGTAAAGTGAAGTGATTAACAGGAATAAAAAATTAGTGGCTCGATTCGGTGGAGTGAGATTTGGGTTTGGGAGAGTTAGAGCAAAGGAAAGGAAGTTAAAATGTGGATGTGGTGGTTTGGTGGGAAAACGAGAAACATATAAATGGGGAACTTGGTGGCATTAGGGCCACCCCTCGGTGGAGTGGGGAAACCTACTCTACCGAGTGGTCACCTACTGTATGCAAAAAGGAATATTTTTT
Source organism: Excoecaria agallocha (assembly GCA_037975025.1). Lineage (NCBI taxonomy): Eukaryota > Viridiplantae > Streptophyta > Magnoliopsida > Malpighiales > Euphorbiaceae > Excoecaria > Excoecaria agallocha. Next base: position 14,606 of record JBBPFJ010000297.1, read on the forward strand.
TAAATAGAGATACCCACTCGGTGGGATAAAAATGATCACGGTGAAGTGGCATGGGACACTCGATGGAGTGGGAAAACCCACTCTACCAAGTGGTTACCTACTATATAGAGAAAAGAAAAACGTGAAAAATTTAACTAAGGAAAAAAGGCATTCAGTAGAGCACTTTAAGCTAATTGATGGAGTCACTCAAAGCCACTCGGTGGAGTGGGGAAACCCATTCTCCCGAGTGCAAATAGTCTGGATTGAAAGAGTAAAATCAAGAAAGAAACAAACCAAAGCACTAATAGTCTTATTTGGTTGAATAATGAAAGAAACGGTGGTGGCATGGGGCACTCGGTGGAGTGGAAAACCACTCTGCCAAGTGATAGGCCCTTGTACTAAAAATTACAGAGACTCAAGTTTATTTTTTAAGCACAGGACTTCTAGAATTCATTTGAACTTGGGATTCACCTAATTTTTAGACACAACATTTCTTGTAAACTCTTTATTGACATGAACAACTCGTTATTACTGAAATCAAACCTAAGTCAATGCCCTCTTCTGTAGACAAATCAAATTTTCATGAATTCTAAAGTAGACACAAATCACTGCAGAATTAATCCATGCATTTTGGATCAAGAAAAAATGTCCTCTTGTCTGCATAAAGCACTTGTTAAAACTAAATAGACAATGACACACTAGCACTCTCAAAACAAAAATTGAACAACTAATTAAGGCAAAATCAAATTAAAGCAAATGAAGGGGAAAAAAAGTAGTTTTGAGTTTAGCAAGTCCTCAAATAGACTTATTAAATCCTCTACTACTCTTGAAACACCATTGTTGCTCCAATAACCTCTACATTCCCACCATGATATGGCTTTCAAACGGTGCCCATTCATTATATACTCTTGCCCATCTTTTGGACTCTTAATAGTCACCATGCCGAAGTTATTGCTAGATAAGACTTGATATGGCCTAAGCCATTTTGATTTCAGTTTACTTGGAACACAATTGTAGTCTACTATTATACAATAGAACCAATATGCCAGGAACAAATTCTTTAAATTTTAGTCACTTATCATGCCAATGCTTTGTTTTTTCCTTGTAAATGGCTGTGTTGTCATATGACCACTATCGAATGTCATCGTGTTCATTAAGCTGCAACCTCTTTTTTTCTCCTGAACATCTTAAATCAAAATTAAGAAATTTTGTAGCCTAATATGCTTTATGCTCCAACTTAATTGGTAAATGGCACGTTTTCCAAAGAAGATTCTAAAGGGAGACATGTCTATAGGGGTCTTAAATGCAGTTCTATAAGCCCAAAGAGCTTCATCCAGTTTATAAGACCAATCTTTTCTTAAGCTATTGACTATCTTTTCTAAGATTGATTTCAATTTCCTATTAGACCTTCTACTTGCCTATTGGTTTAAGGGTGATATGGGGTTGTTATCTTATGCTTGACACAAAATTTGCTAAGCAATGTTCTAAATTGATAGTTGGAAAAATACTTACCCCCATCACTTATAATGGCTCTTGGTGCTCCAAATCTAATGAAAATGTTTTTCCTAATGAATTTAAGCACAACCTTAGCATCACATGTTCTAATTGCTATAGATTCCACCACTTACTTACATAATTTATAGCATCTAGAATATATTCAAATCCAAATGAATTTGAAAATGGCCCCATAAAGTCAATACTGTAAACATAAAAAATTTCTACTTTTAGCACATTATTCATGGGAATTTCATCCCTCTTTGAGAACTCTTTGACATTTATCACATAATTTAATAAAAGGCTTAACATCCATAAAAAGAGTAGGCCAGCAAAAACCTGATTGAAGAATTTTTTGTACCATACGATTCGGTCCATGGTGGCCTATAACTTCACCTCTATGACAATGCCTCATTATATCTTCTTGTTCTTCCTCTGAAATTCATCTTCGAAGTACTTGATCCGAATAAATTTTTATTAGATACGGATCATCCCAAAGGTAATGCTTTGTATCATCTTGAAGCTTTTTCTTCTATTACCAAGTAAAATCTTTTGGAAGGTAACCTCCTACAAGAAAATTAGCTATGTTAGCATACCAATGAGTTGAAAATTCACATGTAACACCATTTATACAATTATCGAGTTCAAATTATTTTATCAGTATTTCTACTAGAGTCAATTTATTATCTAATTTGAGAAAATCTGGCAGCATGACGGCTTAATATTCATGCTGCCCAAACCTGTAATATTCAAATTACACTCCCAAAAGTCATTTCTCCAACTCCTAAACTTCAAACAATCAACACAGTACTTCAATATAACTGATCATGCAGTCAAATAAAAGTATCACTTCAAGCACACCAACCGTTGAATTTACTACAATCACAAGTTATTACAAACAACTCCATAAAATAGTTTGAGAATTATGCAAAATTTTTTTACAACCCAAAACATAACAAAAAGTTCTTATACTCTATACATGCCACTGTCGATCTCTGGTTTTGGGTGGCTACACCTATCCCTACGTGCAGTCATAGTAAACTACATGCTAAGTAACATAGTCGCTTAGTGGTGAATACATTTACATAAAATTTCACTTAATATATTATATATATTTAAATCAATAAATTCATTAATAATTTAATGAAATTCTCAGATTTCATAAATTCCAAATTTATTCTCCTAATTGGCTCAAAAATTTTCTTTTACATCTAATTTCATAATTTCACCATTTTGAGTGAAAAATTTCAATTATACCTCTAAAGTTTGACTTTTTCAATTTGAACCCAATTTTGACTTTTTTGTTGACTTTTCACCCATTTAACTAATTTAACTCCAATTTTGAGCCGGTCGACTCCCTTTGATTTTTATTTATTTTAATTACACAAATTACATTTTGGTCCTTAAAATTTTTTCTTAGATGGAAAATTATCATTTAGCCTCTATGACTTTTCTTAATTACTATTTTGTCCCTTTTTGGTCAAATTACCCGTCTTGACCATTTTAACCACATTTTTACCAAAGTTGTTTTAGGGCATTACATATCTTCCCCTCTTAAGAAAATTTCGTCCTCAAAATTTATTTAACGATAAAGCCCAAGTATATGCCTTTAGATCATCACGATAGTGTCTGCCGCTACCAACCAAATTATTACATGAACTCCCACCAACAATGAGATCAAGTTTGCCAAAGGAGTTCATTAGTTGCTATAATTTGATAGTATTTAGCTATTACACACGTGCAATGTCAATCAAATTCCCTGTCCGATTAGTGTACTCCTTTATAATTCTTAATAGCTTGTGAATCGTTTTAGTCGGTTTAGCACTCCCCAATGTAAGTTTACAAACAATTTAACTGTGTCCTTGTGTCTCCTGAAGACTACTAGTTTGTCAATGGCCATGCTTCATGTATAGTTTGTAGGGCAATGAAAGAAGGGAAACTCTCTTCTGAATGGGAAGATTTTGTATATAACTCCTTTTTCCTTGTTGCATCACAATATTTAGGATCAACAAATTATAGCCCCACATCATCTAAGAACTGAGATATAGCATTCCAAATCTTTAGGAGGAAGTACTACATTCTCACAATTTGGGAGAAGTTATTCTATAAGTTAACAACCTCTGAATCAGTGAGAACTCCAAGTCTAACTTAATGGATTTGAAAGCGATTGTATTTCATCATAATCTCTAATTATCTTCCCTTTTTTACCTCAGCCGGACTCTAATGTTTTAGGTCCAGAAACGCCTAAACTAGGCTCTGATACCATTAAATGTAATACCCTATATCCAGTCAGTTATAAAACCCGAATACTGGATGTCACAGAAGGGCTTAGCTTCTTCTAGGGGCTAATCATAAAATTTACTATTTAAGGGTTAGTTGTTTTAACAGTTATTATTTATTTTCCAAAAGTTTTAGTAGAATCTCCCCTAATTATTGATAACTTCCTATGGAAAAGAAATTTTACCAAAACACTTTTAAAATCATATAACTACTTCCACAATCTCAAGCAATCAATCACAATTTACATAATCAGTTTCAGAATAAAAACTTAATTCACCGTAATCATAAACATTTACTCATATACACAATTATATATATATGAGATTTGTGTCATCAGGATTCATTGTACATATTAAAATGTGCATAATTATATGAATACAATTTGGTTTGAACTTGAGATATCAATTCTCAAGCCTCCTACGTATCTCATTTAGGGAATCAGAACCACGTAGTTCTACAATTCTGCAGTTTAACATAATAGTTTAAATAAGTATTCCGAGTTGGCCATGAATATAACATCTCGAACATTCATAGATACCTATATATATATCATACACATTCCTAATTACACCAAATTATTCCAAGTCGTGTAACGTACAATTAATCATAAAACAAATTCTATAAATTATCTACTAATAATAGTTAAAATACTTGCATCAACTTTTATTTTCTTATTTAATTCTGATATTTGCCCATAGTATAGCCAGTGGAATTGCATTGAGCTGGATAAATGGGATTTAAACATGGGATCGAGTTCTCGGAGACATATGATCCATTCAACGTTATTTTCTTGTTTTGACATTTATAACTTTATCACTAACAATATATATATATATATATATTTATTTATTTATTTATTTATTCATACATACATATGTGGACCAAGTTCTCGGAACCATACAGCCCACCATTTAATACATACATACATACATATATATATATGCACTGGGCTCTTGGAGCCATACAATCCGGTAATTGCATTTAAAATGCAGTATTGCTAAACTTCCCTAATTGGCATACCAACTTTATCCTATTACCCCAACTCCTATCTAGACTACTAAGGGCAAATATAAAATCATCAATTTGTGAATTACTCGCCAATCATCATGTTCAAGTTATACACAAAAATTCATGGTCACTATTATGCAAATCAATCTAATTCACACAGTCATTATCAAGGCATCAGTTAACTTAAATTATACATATTTATTTTCATAAGTACTTAGAGCAATATACATTTTTATTATAATCATAATTTCTCAAAAGAAAGGATAATTCACAATAATAGAATATTAACAAGCAAGGTCGGAAGAAGTTTTTGCAATTAGAGCAATGACATCCTTTTAGACCTTATAACTAAACCAAATAAATAACACAAAGCTAATCCATCATAATGAAATTCAATTGATCAAATTTTACTCTAAAATTAAGTTATCATGGATTTTCCTGCTGTTATATCTAATTAAAGCAAACAAGCCATAATATCCTGACAAAATATATATTCTAATATACAAATCACAAGCAATAAAAATATAACACCTTCGAGTTGTATTAAATGCAAATTTGCAATCATTAAAAATGTGTTTATAATTCCACGGTAGACAACTCAATCAAAGGAATTTGCATTTGTTGAATGGCTAATGCTTTTAGTTTTAAACAAAAATAACTTATGATTATAACCTAACATAAATTTCTGATATATAACATTAGCAAAAGAACTTTAAAATCATAATGCTAAATAACAAGAATATTTATACATATAAAAGGACAAAATAGTCATAACAACATGTTACATAAAATGACAAATAATAAAATAGTAGTTGATAATGTTAATGGCTATAAATCATCTTTCATTTATTAAAAGAATTTGAAATGGCGTCTACTAATAGCATTTACAACATAATCTAAAGTGTATGTAAAATTAAGTTTGATAGCTGCACATCAATAAATTTTTGTTACTTACAGTTTTACCGACAATATACATCAGAACACAATATTCAATATGCTGGTGATCAACAATTAATATATGATTTATTCACTAACAGATGTAACTCACAACAAATTTTTCAACATGTACAAGATATCATTTTATTCTCAAACAGTAAATAGGATATAAAACAAATATGTACACCCACCATTATTAGCATGTACTAGTGTAACAACTAAACCAGTAAAATCCCATGGTTTTTACTAAATTAAATCTTACTGGATTTAAATAGGAACCAAGGTTCGTCAACCAATATTTCCTTCACCAGTATGTTGAGAAACGTTAACCAAGAGTTGGATTATATAGTAAACCAATAAATAAGGCTCATTAATTTAGGCAGAAAAGTTAGCCCATTCAATTTACAATTCTTCAAATATTTCAATCAAATTATATGAATATAATGAATTTATTACTTGGTTCACTAGACTAACTAGACTGTCCATAAATGACATACGCAAAAGGAGGCTAAAAAGTAAAATGAACTCACTCAACTCTGCAAACTAGTATTAATAACTAGCATACACATATACGTTCCAATTCAACAAAAACTAAGGCAATTTCCATTAAAATTTTGAAATTTATTTAAATGAATTTAAAGATGTAATTTTGGTAGTCACTTACCAATTGAAATCAAATTCCTGCAATTTTTTCTCTATTCTGTCCGTTCCTATGCTCGCCAAAGCTTGATCGAAGTTTCGCTGGTGTGAGATCAAGGACACTTAGAGGTAGTTACCATCATAAGGACTCTAACAGCGGTGATCATGTGCCCAATGAACACCATCGACAGCCTCGATCTAACCCAAAAATCACAAATACCTTGATCACCGATTTGATGATTTTCGACGAGTGGCAGCTGAAGAAAGACACTACTGGATTCATTTAACCATCAGAAATTCACTGGTGTAGATGGCATTGCAGTTGGCATTGAGGTTCCCTGGAAAGGAAAGGAGGATGCTTCGGTCAATGGGAGGAAGTGAGGTCATGCCACTGTTACTGGTGGGTGGAGGGGCATCACGTTAGTGGTCAACGATGAGAGGTGGTGGCGGCACAGGGACTGCCGACAAGGGCACCATTGACCGGTAGCAGTACCCCCACTTGCGTTCCTTCTTTTTCCTTCCTCCCTTTTCCTCTCTTTTCTCCTTTCTTATTTCTCTTCCTTATTTTTTAATTGTTTTTTCCTATGACCAAAACACTCTATCCTTGAGAATTCTAGAGACCTCCTTTGGCATTTTTCTTCTTCCCCTTATTATTAGTATTATTAACTAATTTAACTTAATTTAATTTAATATTTATTTATTTATTTCGAGTCCTAAAATACACTTCATTTAAAAAAAATCATTAACATAATGTTGCATTCTAGGATGACTCGAGTTTTGAGGCATTACATACACATTATTTTATTCTTCTTTTATATGCCATACATATTCATTATTATGGTGTAATACACTTAGTTTACCTTAAATTCCTAGAGATGGATAAGGTAATTGAGACTCATCAAGAACAATAGAAACTAATTTTTCCTTATCTTTACCTTGATCAACAATAGGAGATACCTCATCATAAATTTTGGGATTAGAAACACTTACCTCCGTTATTGGTTCCACCACTTTAGCAGAATTCTTACCGCTTTCAGCTTCTTACACCTATTTCCCACTTCTTAGAGTGATTGTCTTGGCTTTCTCCTTTGGGTTTCGGTCCACATTGAATAGGAATGTTCCTTGGGCTCTATTGGTTAAAGAATTGGCAAATTGCCCCACTTGATTTTCTAAATTTCAAACGAATGCATATTGATTTCTCATATAAATGTCTTAGGATTTCCACCTAGCTTCTTGGTTAGCTAAAATAGAATTTTGGGAAGCCATGAAATTAGCAATCATATCTTCTAAATTGGTTTTATTTTCTTGTGAGGGTTGTGATTTTTGAAATCCTAGTGGTTGATATGATTGCGATTGATATGTAGAAGGGTAATGTGGTTGGCTTTGGTTTTGGAATGTTGGGTGGCTATTACTATTAGAAGCTAAATTTTGGTTAAAGGGAGCTCTAGGTTAAGGGTTAGATGGTTGGTTCCTTTCTGTCTATGAAAAATTTGGATGGTTTCTCCATCCCTGGTTGTAAGTGTTGCTATAAGGGTTTAAAACATTTATTTCCTCAACTAGACCTTCCTCATTCTAGATTGCTCCTTAATTTCCTGCAAAAATATCACTTCCATTAGATAACATTAACACATTTTGAGCTTTAAGCTCATATATTTGCTTTAAATGTTCCTTTCTCATTAATTCCATTTGTGCCTTAAGTATGGCTATTTCGTCTACACTATGTACTCCCTGTTTCTTTTGTGTGGCTCTTGAGCTTGCCCATTGAGTATCATTGGTTGCAATCTCATCTAGAAGCAAGAATGCTTCTTTAGGAATTTTGTTCATAAAGCTTCCATTTGATGCTGCGTTTAGCGGGGACCTTTTAGCTTGATTTGTATCTATGTAAAAGATATGTATTAGTTGATAAATAGGAAATTCATGGTGTGGACAACTTTTTACGAGTCTCCTAAATTGTTCCCAAGCCTTATGGAATGGCTCCTTATAAAACTGTAGAAATTCATTAATATTTTTCCTAATGAGGGCTATTTTAGTAGGTGAAAAAAATTTAAACAAAAATTTCTCTTGTATTTGTTGCCATGATTGGATATATTGATTTGGTAGCATATGCAATCAATCCCTAGCTTTACCAATAAAGGTAAAAGGAAACAACTTAAGTCTAATGGCATCTGTGGACACATTTGGGATTTGAATCATGTCACTAATTTCTAAGAACATATCTAAGTGTTAGGCGGGATCCTCTATCTCCGAACCTAAAAATTAATTTCTTTGTACCATTGTAATGGTGGCAGGTTTTATCACAAAAGGTTGGTGATGGGGTATCCTAATGGTTCTATATTCTTCATTCCACCTAGGAATTGCATAGTCTCTAATGGTTTTAGGTCCAAGCCGATTGCTTTGAGGTTGGTAATTTATACCTTCTATCCTAGGGTGTGGATCTTTTACAGGTGCATTTAATATTGTTAGAGTTAAGCGGTTATATGCATCGCATACATGAGCGGAATTTTAAAATTTTTAACCATTAGATCTGATCTTGCCATGAATACACAAGATATCTATATGATGAGAATAAGAAAAATCACCTTTGATTTTTGTTGAACAATTGATTTTACTTCGCACTGGGTTGTCATAAACCACAGTGTCCAAAATCGAACACCTCCAATGAGTAATCCACACTAGAGAATGATAAATTGAACCAACAAATTGGTGTAGAACAAGGAGTGGACGAAAAACCCTAGAGCTAGCAAGGGAGTGGCGCAAAAGGGAGAGAGAGAATAGAAGAATAAGACTTTCTTATGTGTTTAATCACTTAACCCTAATTCCTCATTAGTTGGACTTTTATAGTTAGGTTAAAATTCCAACTTTTAATAAGATTGGGCTCTTTAAAATTGCTGGAGAATTATTAATTGGGCCTCTGGAATTAATTATAATCATTTGGGGCTTAATTAAATCCAAATTAAACCTTTTCATAAAAGACTATGCACAAAACCCATAAACTAGGCCCTGTGTGCAACTAAATCATATTTAACTACCCAAATGGATTCCAAATCCAACCAAATTAAATATGTAGGTTTCATAACACTTATGTAACATATATAAATTAATTTGGTCTAAGAAATAGGCCATTAAGGCCTTCTGTATGGAGTTGGCATGTGGCCTTCTTCTGGAGGGCTTCTGCGCCAACTTCATTCCTTTGGCCCATTTATAATTCCTCTAATGAACCTATTAATTATTATATCAGTCCTATAACACTTATAGGACAATAATAATTAATCATAAAATATATTATTTTAATTAGGTCCAGTTTTACAAAATATTTCTCAAAAGTTTCGCGAACAATGTTACTTGATCATAATTAATTAAACTCTTTAATTAATTATTATTATCTTATTCACTTCTCTACCCTCATAATAATATCAAATATTATTATCCTTGTCATTTTACCATTTTATCCTTTTCTCTATATGTGTGTGACCTATTGGGTTCCTGTCTATGTTGGCAGTATAATATGTAATTGTGAATTATATTCAAAACTCACATGACTTAAACTCCTTTAAATCATTTTATCAATCCCTATTGATATTCTTGATACATCATTATACAAGTCATGATTGGCCTCTAGCTAGGCATCATGACTACCCAAATGTCAGGAAAGTCAAGTGGTTTGACTATACCCTTCCATAGAAATAGTTACCGTGCAATTACTCCTTTCACCACTCTTATCTCAATTAGATTCTGAGTATGGATTTCTGTCAACTCATATAAATCTAATTATGTATGTTTTATTAATTTAACCATTGTTCCCAAAATACCCTTCATGGATCTCTATCCATCTTTGCATATTACTCTGGCTAGAGATTCTCTGAACAAGGCAATTATAGAATCATGCGAGATAACTTCCCTTATTAAATCTGGGATGGTGAATCCTTTATCAATCACTCAACTATCTTCAAGTAGGTCATGATATACCCAATCTCCTAACTATGTTCACTCCTAGTTGGAAGTAATCAGTTATGGAGTCAAAGTATACCACTTGCTACTTAAGATAACTTTGGTGATCTCAAGTCTAAGGATACTTGCACAACCGTTATGAAGAGATTTCTCATTGACATAGATTTAATATCCATGTGGGGATTCTCTATACAGGTCTCCAATGAACTTATTCTTCTAACAAGCATCCATGGGTTAGCTTTGATCATCTTCCATAATTATAGTTATGAGAACCACTGCTTGAACCATTTAAGAAGCATAACATGTGCTAGTCTGTCCGAATTAACAATGTCCTATCTTATTAATTCTATGACTAGGGATATTTAGATATTAACACATTTGCATGCAATAGACATCTCACATCATGAACACCTTCATGGTTGCCTTTGCACCGTGTTTATAATATCTAGGACTTCATTTATTAATTTAAGATTTACAAACTCATGTATTTAAACATAGCATTAATAAATGAATGATGCATTTTATTAAGAATATAAATTCATACATATGAAAACATCCCTATTACATGGGCTTTAGGGCATACTCTCTAACAAATATTAGATAAGTCATTATCATTAAGAGGTAGATCTCCTTGTATCCCTTGATTATTCATGATGGCTCTCAGTCTCCAAATCCCATGATAAGTCCTCTTAATTTCAAGGTCTATAGGCAGGATTAGTCTATCTTTTACCATAAACTATTGACACCTACAAAGGTGAAAGAATAAATTAAATACATGAATAAAAATAGAGAAAAGAAAAGAAGAAACACATAAAATTTCACTTTAAAAATCCAAAAAGTAAACAAAAGCCAATCATTTCCCTAGCAAAGGTGCCAAAAACTTGATCGGTATTTAGCAAGTGTACTAGATTGGCTAGTAATATAGAAAAATAAAATTACGACCCCAAAATATCGAATCCAAGGGAAACTTATGAATGTATGAAGGATTTTAGATTTGTAAATGAAAATTGTGTGTGAGGGAGAAGAGAGTTCCCAAAGTTATGATAATGAAGGGTAACCTAAATTAAAGATAGAAATTTGAGCAAATAACTAAAGACTCAACAATTGAACTAGAATTAAGTAAATAAAATTGGTAAAACTCAATATTAATGATAACTTTCACTAAAGGACTATCCACCTTAACTTATATTATAATGACTTAATAAAAAGATGACACAAGTGATTATGAAGAAATCAGATGGATAAAGCAAGATAACTTAAATCAAGATTATCGTTCTAAGTATTAAACCTTTCTTGTTCAGAATATTCAACACTTAGCATAAAGATTTGATTTTAGCCTCTTAGATGTCTATTAAACTTTTTTGCAAGTAAATTTAACTTTCACCTATTCTTGATTTTAACTTTTCTTAGTCTTAATCTATTATTACCAATACACAACTACACCTTGATTTAGAATATAATCATGCATTAATACCAATAAATGAACTTAAGAACATGCAAACCAATAATCATGCATAAATCAATCATCAACTTTTAATTTCAATAAGTCAACAATCAATGTATAAATAACCAAAGGTAAGAATTTGCTCAAAACCAAGAAAATTAGGAACTCCTTTTTAGTTACTCCTCCTTTGAAAATGGCTTCAAGCAGTAACCCGAGTGGGTTTAGTGCCGATTAAGTTTTTAATAATAGTTTTTTAGAGCCATATAAGACCAAGGATCCCATAGAAAAGCATACTGCATTGATTGCTATGCAAGTGAGAGAGAAATATAAATTGCTTGAGGATGTAGTCCATTATCTATGTTAGGGAAGGATCGACTGTTTGAAAACCCTCTAGAATGGTTCAACGAGTTCCAAGGTTGTTTGAAGTAGCTTAGAATTTTTGTTGCATCTATTTGACTAGGGTGTTCTTCGTGGTTATGAGATTTCACCTAACCAGTTGAATCCAAGATAATTGCTTGTTTTAAGTTCCTGTGTAGGTCACTTAGAGTCTCTTTGTCTCTTGAACTTTTTACTTACTTCTTTTATCTATCTGGTTTGATAGATAGGACGAAGTATTACTTTACTGCTAGGAATAAAAAGAAACTTTTCACTTTACCCATATTTATAAATTTTTTAGGAAGAGGCTCTTTCTGATCAGATGAAAGGGAGGTTTTGGTGTGTGCCTACTGTGACGTGCATCAAAGCCCGGCTTAATTCCAATTCAGTTCTCAGAGGCCCATTATTAGGGTTCAAGACCAGATGAGACTTGCTATAACTCATAAATTAGCCACTTCACAATAAAAAGGGGCTATGCCACAAATATTATTGATGGTCAACCTATGATGGCATCCAATATAGGCTCAAGAAGGCATATATCATGAATTCACCACCTAATAAAACGTTAGAAAATGAATCTCAACCTTTTGATGTCCAAACATAGATTAGTATTCGGAACATCACTCTTACTTGGCACCTCGGATAGGTTTTATTTTATAATTGGATTTTAAAAATTAATTCACTCTCCTCTCTCACACGATGCATATAAAAGTAAATAAGTAAACACGTCAAGCATTTATGAAAGCAAATGAATAAATAAATAAAATAAAGAATCCTCCTTAAATCATTACATAAACAAATTGTCCCAATGACGAACAATAAAATAAATGTCATCCATAAAATGAGAATTTAATTAGATTGAAAATATTGATTCCCTCATGCATATTTATAAAAAATAGGTAAAGAGTCCTTATTAAGTTTGAAAAAATATGGGATGAGTGATCCCAATTTAGATGAAAGTAGGACTCTTTTTCATGTGTGAATTTTTGGGTTAAAAGTTGGACATTGGTCCATTTTCATTAAAAAAAATCCTAATTTGATTAATAAAAATGATTTAAATGAATTTTGATTCAACATGGGAAAAATAATCTTTTTACTACTTATTACATTCCAAAAATAATAATAATCAAAATAACCAAATAATAAAGAAATAAATAAATACAATAAATAAAATAAGATGAGCAAAAGAGAATTAAGATTGCCCATGGGAATTTTCCAAAGTATTTAAACACCACAAGCTCCAAAACTCGATGTAATAAAAATTAAATGCTCACAAAACACAAGGAAAATAAAAGATTAGTATTATGTTAAATAACATAAATAGTAAAGCAAAATAAATAAAACATACACTTTGTACCAAATGATCAGGCAATCATAATATTTAAAAATGCATGAAACATAATTAAAATGACATTTAAAAATATAATTAATCATAAAAATAAAGTGAATCAAGTAAGCATGCAAAAAGAATACAAAAAGGACAAAAATGGACTTAACAAATGGCCGAAAAAGAGGACAGATGACCATAATTGGGAAAAGCAATAGGACAGAAAGGAGATCTTGTGACCTCCCATCAGTCGGTGTGACCGATATGCATTTATCACTTGACAAATAAGAAGAAATGCAGAAAAACACACAATAAACAAAGAAAATCTATTCTTAACTTAATCATGCATATTTCTACATTCTAAAGTATACCAAAATTATTCTAAAACATCAAAACATATTTAAATCATGTCAGAACAATTAAATTAGCATAAAAATAGAATTTTAATTAAGAAAAGCAATTGTACATCAATGGCAAAAAAAAAACCCTAAAACATACCTTTCTAACATGTTATCACATTCAAGATTATATTCATGGCATCATGAAATAATGGGGACAACTAAGATGAATTAAAAAAAATCACATAATCATGTTATTAACATTATATAATTCAATTCAAATTTATTTATCATCATGCCATAAAAATAAAAGTAAAAAAGCCTAGAATATTTCACTCAGTAGCTTTTAGAAGGTTAGAGAATTATGCTCAGAGCTCCTCTTTGAGTGATTTTCACAGTTAAAAAACAATAAAAATAAAAGTTTTTTCGGTGTTGTAAAATGATGTAAAGGGGCCTTTTATTCTTAAGAGATAAAAATCTATTTTTTTATTCTCAAGAACTAATAGCTGCCTCTCTAAAAAATTCCCTCAATTAAAAGATGAATTTTTTAGACACCAAAAGAAGAAGTGGAAGAAAAGAAGAAAAGTCCTTAAAAACCCTATGGTTTTTCCCCCTTTATTTGAGGGTGTCCCTGAGTCCTATTAAGACTTATTTTTTTAAGCACCCTAAAAACCCTTAAAACTTTTATTTTTAAGGTTTAAATCCCTAATATGATCCCCCAAAGGTCAAATTAGATTTGAGATAAAATTTTCCTAAAAAATTCCATCTTTCTCGCCCAAAAAACGTGAAAAGTAAATCTAAAAATCATAAAATAGACAGACAGGGTATTTGTCGTAGACGGGTAGTGACAGACGACCAAAGTGTTTGTCACAGATGGGTAGCCTGTTTATCAACGAAAAAGGTGATTTTTGCAATAAAATCCCATTTTATCTCCTAAAAAAATCAAATAACAAAGCCCAATCAAAACCTTAAAAAACTTTATGGAAATCAAGGATAAAACCTAAAGTTTTCATTCTCTATTTGTAAAATGAATGATGCTTCCTCATAGGGTAACTTTGATCTAGGTTGTCTTAGGACTCGGTGTCTATACCTGCATCGGTTACTGAAGCCTATTCTATTAAAAGATTTAGCTTATACAGGATCATGAAAATGATCTAACCCAAGCTGATGGGGAGGCACCTCTTGAGAGGGCTTCCTCTAAGCCTATTAAGCCAGAAGATCCTTCTACAGGGACAGTCACTCTTTTTTCCCCAATTGAAACTCTTCCTCTTAAGGAAGTGCTATGTCGGAGATTTGGCTGGGGGTATTCCATTCAAAACTTACAAGTGCTGGACTACCTGAGTAAAGTCATTATGTTGGAAAAAGACATGAATGATATGGGTCCAGTTACTTTCCCGGGCAAGGAGTTAGCCGAGATCAGCCTAGAGGCTTGTTAGGTAAGTGTCAGTAAATTATAGCCTTTTTTAAGTTTCTTTGAGAATTTTAAATCTTATTTCCTTTTTACTTGAATAGATCATTCAAAGGGTTATGCAACTTTTACGGTAAAAATTTGGCCTGAAGGGAGAAGCTTATTGCAAAGATTCGATTAAAGTAGAAACTAAAGAAGGACTTAAAGGCTTCTAGGGCTGAGCACACTTCTTAAATAAAGTAGCTATCCTCTCAGGTGAAGGAGCTTTAGGCAAAGGTGGGCTCAGTGGAGTTGATTAAATAGCAGCTTAAAGAAAAGTTAAGCCTTGTTTATCAAACTCATCAGAAGGAGCTAAATAGCAGCTTGAAGAAAAGTTGAGCCTTGTTTATCAAACTCATTAGAAGGAGCTCGCTAATAAGAAGGATCGATTAATAGACTGATGGAATATGACATGATATGGTCATGGTAATCATACAGCGGAAAAATGATAAAATCGATCATACATGCCAAACAATTCCATGACAAGAATCGAAACATGCAATTTTAGGGTTTTTTTTTAAAACTTACAACTTTAGATGCCTTTTAAAACTTGAATTTGGTGATGACCAGCAACTAAGATGAATTTATCCACCTTAGATCTTGATCACCAATGCCAAGGAATAGCCTTTACGCCACTCCTCTCCATTCTCACACACACATTTGCAAAGATGGCTTAAAAATCGAGATTGCTAGCTCTCTTTTAAAGTATTGTGTAATGGCAATAGATTGAAGCTAAAAGACTTGATCTTGCACTTCTTTTAGGTGCTATTAATGCCCAAAAACACAAGAAAGTAAGAAAGAATTCTTCGCCTTGTGTGTTTCGGCCAAGAGAAAAATATGTGAGGGAGAGCTAGTTTTCATGCCACACACTTATAACCCTAGGGTTTTATTTCTTTACTAATATATATCATTATCTTTTGGCAAGTATTTGATCAAAATTTTACTATCTCAAGATAATTAATTCAACCTCAATCACTTCCTAAAAATAAGTAATATATATTTATTTAAACTCCTTTGAATTTAAAATTCAAATTTGAAATAAAATACAAGATATTTAATTAAATAAAATCACTTAATATAAGTAATGTGCATGTGCCAAAATTCCTTGATTTTTATCTTTGAATTTCGGCCACTTCACGTTTTATTTAAATGATTTAATTTAATTTAAATTCTTTTAGGCTTTAATACTCAATTAACTTAATTAATACAAGATAATTAATTAATTAAAATTAAACCTTGTGGGCTGAATTTTTCTCTCTCATGGACCAAGGTCCAATAGCAATTTTAATATCAATTATACACAATAATTTGACTTTAATTAAAAGCCCAAATTAATGCCCAATACTTTGTTTAAATGTTTTAAGCCTAATGCTCTGTGTGCGATCCTATAGGTCAATTTAATGTTGGCAATGAATTAATAAATTAATCCAAAGGCTATATATATTCTCTAGCAAGATATTATAGCATTCCAAATTAAATGAAAATGCATATGGCATTTAGTGACCTAATGAAATTTTGCATAGTCCCTTACCCATAAATATCAAAATTAATATAAGGCATGGAACTAGTCATCCTTATATATATATATATATATATATTAATTCCTTTCTTGATATTCCAGTGACACTGAACTCTCAGATAAATAATGATTACTCATTATTTCATCTCGATATGGCCATACACTTCTCAGTTTACTGATCAACTGGCCGATGATATTTTCTCTCTTATAGAGAGGGGTAATCCCCTCACTTCTCTCATGCTCTCTAACATGAATCAATGTATACCCGAGCATACCCGTACTTGTCACTCTGTTACGAGCATGTTAGGTGTATGTCAAAGCACAAAGTAATTCATAAAGAGTTTCATAGAGATTTTAGGTCTAAGAACTCCGATACAAAACTTGCATATGGGAAACACTTATGACTTGTACCATGTAGTGTTCTCATGAACGGATCTAATCCAGATACCATGTTCTAAACATGTATCTATGATCTCTGATTGACACTCTTGACCTTATGATCCGTAAGACAGAACTCAACTTATTAGAGAGAGCATACTAGTCTTAATTCATTTATTATTCCCATAACAATGACTCACTAGGGATATTTAGAATGAAGTCTCATTTGTTTCAAGGTCTTACAACCATGTGCCTCACATATGATAACTTAAACTGAAACAACATTCTTGGACAGTTCTATCAATTGATATGCATAGGAATACAATAGATAAAACAAATGCCTTATTTATTAACTAAAGTGTTTTATTACAATGTATTGGGGCTAGGGCTTACACTAACAATCTCCCACTAGCACTTATCCTAATTGGGCATAACCTTAAGACCGAATGCTCTCAAATGAGCTTCGTGCAGATTTGGATGCAACTGTTTCGTCAAAGGATTTGCTACATTGTCTTCACTTGCTATCTTGCTAACCTTGACGTCGCATGATCAATGATTTCTCTAATCAGGTGATACCTCCAGAGTATGTGTTTGGATTTCTGGTGTAACCGGGGCTCCTTGGCCTGTGCGATGGCCCCGTTGTTGTCACAAAAAATTTTTAATGGATTTAGGATGCTTGGGACCACTCCTAATCCATAAATGAATTTTTTAATCCAAACAGCCTCTTTTGCAGCCTCACTCATTGCAATATACTCAGATTCTGTATTTGATTTGGTAATGGTCTCTTGCTTTGAGCTTCTCCAGCTGACAGCACCACCATTTAAAACAAAAACAAATCCAGATTGCCATCTAGAATCCTGAGTGCTGGTGTGAAAAGCAGCATCGGCATACCCTTGTATGATGAGCTCTTCTTGACCACCATACACCAAGAAGTGATCCTTAGTCCTTCGCAGGTACTTCAGAATCCCCTTTACAGTAGACCAGTGCTTTTCACTAGGGTCTTGCTAAAACCTACTGGTTATACTCAGTGTATGAGCAACATTCAACCTAGTACATAACATAGAGTACATGATAGATCCAATAGTAGATGCATATGGGATTCTACTCATGTTGTCCCTTTCCTCTTTGGTTTTAGGGCATTTTTCTTTAGTCAAAGGAACTCCCAAAGCTAAAGGTATGTACCCTTTCTTTGAGTCTCCCATACTAAAACGCTTTAGTACTTTGTCTATGTACTTTTCTTGATTTAGTCCCAAAAGCCGATTCGATCTATCTCTATAGATTCGAATACCAAGTATTGTCTCAACTTCACCTAAGTCTTTCATTGAGAAACATTTCCCCAACCATTGTTTAACTTTTTGCAATGTTGGAATGTCATTCCCAATGAGAAGGATGTCGTCCACATATAGGACCAGAAATACTACTATGCTCCCACTAACCTTCTTGTACACACAAGGCTCATCTTCGTTCTTGATGAAGTCAAATTCTTTGACTGCCTCATCAAAATGAAGATTCCAACTTCGGGATGCTTGCTTTAATCCATAAATGAAATTTTAAAGCTTGCAAACCTTCTTAGGATGCTTGGGATTGACAAAACCCTCAGGCTGTGTCATATACACATCCTTAAGTAAATTTCCGTTGAGGAAAGCAGTTTTGACATCCTTTTGCCATATCTCATAATCATGATATGCAGCTATGGCAAGCAAGATCCTAATGGACTTGAGCATGACTACAGGCAAAAAGGTTTCATCATAGTCTACACCATGAGTTTGTCGAAAACCTTTTGCTACTAGTCTACCTTTGTAGGTCTTATTAGCTTTGAGTTTAAACAACCACTTGCATTCAATTACCTTAGCACCTTCTGGTAGATCAACCAAGGTCCAAACCTAGTTATCGTACATTGATTGCATCTCGAATTTCATGGCTTCAAGCTAATTTTTCGAGTCTGGGCTCTCAATAGATTCTCGGTAGGTAGTAGGATCCTCACAATCTACTAACTCAATAGTGTCACTGTCGGTGATTAGAAATCCATATCTCTCAATCTCCTGACGTACCCTACCAGACCTTCTAGGTACTTGTGTAATGGGTTCTTGTTCCACAACTGGTTGTGAACTTGATCCCACTTCCAACTCATCCTCTATAGGAGTTTGCGGTGCTTGAATTTCTCCAAGTTCTACTTTACTCCCACTGTCTTTCTTGAGAAGGAACTCCTTTTCCAAGAAAACAGCCTTGCGAGCAACAAATACTTTGTTCTCGGCTTCTGAGTAAAAGTAGTATCCCTTTGTTTCTTTGGGATAACCCACAAACAAGCAGACAGTGGATTTGGACTCTAGTTTGTCAGATGTTATTTTCTTAACATGTGCTTCACAGCCCCAAATCCTGAGAAACGACATGTTGGGTTTTTTCCCAATCCATACCTCGTATGGTGTCTTCTCAACTGCTTTAGTTGGAGTATGGTTTAGTAGAAACGCAACAGTTTCTAATGCATAACCCCAAAAAGAGACAGAAAGATTTGTTTGACTCATCATAGATCGAACCATGTCCAACAGAGTTCGATTTCTCCTTTTGGACACACCATTCCATTGTGGTGTTCTAGGAGGAGTGAGCTGTGAAATAATACCACACTCTTTTATATGACTCTCAAACTCTTGGCTTAAGTATTCGTCACCTCGATCTGATTGAATGGCTTTTATACTTTTACCGAGTTGTTTTTCTACTTCGTTCTTAAACTCTTCGAATTTCTCAAAAGTTTCAGATTTGTACTTTATTAGATAGATATAGCCATATCTACTGAAGTTATCTATGAACGTCACGAAGTAGCTAAAACCACCTCTAGCTTGTGTACTTAATGGTCCACATACATCGGTATGTATTAGTTCTAATAAGCCATTAGTCCTTTCACCTTTCTTGTTAAAAGGACTCTTTGTCATTTTTTCATGCAAACATGGCTCGCATGTATCATAAGACTCTAAGTCGAATGACCCAAGCACTCTAGTTTTATGGAGTCTTGAAATGCGTTTTTCGTTTGCATGCCCTAAATGACAATGCTAAAAGTAAGTAGGGTTCAATTTGTTTGATTTAACCCTCTTTGTATTAATATTGTATATGGACTCTTTGTTTTGTAGATCAAGGATATAAAGGCCATTTTGCAACATGGCATTGCCATAAGAAATGCCTTGGAGACGAATATGAGCATTGCCATTTTTAATAACAAAATCAAATTCATCCAAATCCAAACAAGAAACTGAAATAATGTTTCTGCTCATAGCAGGCACATAATAACAATTTTTTAAAAATAAACAAAGTCCGAAAGGTAAAGTGAGTCGATAGTCGCCTATCTCCTTGGCAGCAACTCGTGCTCCATTCCCCACACGGAGGTCCACTTCATTCTTCCCAAGTAACCGCCTATTTCTTAGCCCTTGCACATTTGAACTAATGTGAGAATGACAACGGGTATCCAATACCCAAGTGGTGGAAATAGAAAGGTTAATTTCAACAACAAAAATACCAGAACTGGACGCCTTGGCTCCATTCTTCTTTTGTTCTTCCTTGAAGTGAGCACAATTCTTCCTCCAATGCCTTATTTTGTTGCAGTGGAAGCAAGTACTCTCACTCTCTTTGAGCTTCTGTGCCTTGGGCTTGGATTGGGCCTGAGGTGCACTCCCACTTGACTTGAACTGAACCAGTTTATTCTTGGATTTTGCCTTTCCCTTTCCTTTTCCCTTAGCGGGTCCCTTCTTAATGCCCCCTTGAACCATCAGCACGGGATTGGTTTTTTGAATGTTCTCTTCAGCATTCTTAAGCATCCCATGAAGCTCAGTGATTGACTTGTTCATTGCATGCATGTTATAATTCATCACAAATGGATTATAATCATCAGTCAATGATCCTAAGATCAAGTCAGTGGCCAATTCCTTTGGCACTTGTACCTTAAGCTTCTCAAGAGTATCAAGATACCCTTTCATCTTGAGTACATAGGTACTAACAGGAGTACCCGCAGCCATCTTACAAGAAATTAATGCCTTTGTTGTCATGAACCTCTCGTGACGAGTTTGCTCTTGGAACATCTCCTTGAGGTGCACCATGATCGCATAAGCCTCTTGGTCCATTAATTGCTTTTGCAAGTCAGGCACCATAGTGGCTAGCATCAGACAGGTCACATCATTAGAGTCGCTCTTCTTGGTCTTAAAGTTTCCTTTTGAACCGCAGAGGTGTTCCTACTAGGTTCTTCAGGCAAGGGTGCATCCAAAACATACGACTTTTTCTCTTGCTTAAGAATTATTCTTAAGTTTTGAGACCAGTCTATGAAATTGGTGCCATTCAATTTGTCCTTTTCAAGGACCAATCGCAATGAGAAAATGTTGTTTGAAGAAGCCATTTTCAATATATAATAAAATTTAGCAAGATTAAATGAGGTCTTATTATAATCCCACAAACCAAATTAATATCCCCTTAAATAATTCGCGTTAGTGATTTTAATGTGGGCCAAGATCCACTTTTCACAACAACTTATTAGTCAAGCTGAGCTTGTACACCTAACAAGTTAAGTTACTTAGGTAGGAAAACTCCAATCATGTCTCGTACATGACTCTTGGATCAAATGGGCTAACATCTTAAGATGTTTTAGCACAAACCTATTTATTAGTTGCCTAGGTCCGGGCATCCCTTTCCATGTTAAGTCCAACCTACATTCACAACCCATGCCTCACAAAGATAATCGGGCGCATCTAGGACTCCTAGTCTACGTGATCAATGATCGATGCCTTGACATGTTTCGAATTAGGAAGGCAACTTTGTGACTTACTATTTTTAGGGATTCATTTCTCGATTTTTAAAGTATTGTGTAATGGCAATAGATTGAAGCTACAAGACTTGATCTTGCACTTCTTTTAGGTGCTATTAATGCCCAAAAATACAACAAAGCAAGAAAGAATTCTTCCCCTTATGTGTTTCGGCCAAGAGAAAAATATGTGAGGGAGAGCTAGTTTTCACGCCACACTTGTAACCCTAGGGTTTTATTTCTTTACTAATATATATCATTATCTTTTGGCAAGTGTTTGATCTGAATTTTACTATCTCAAGATAATTAATTCAACCTCAATCACTTCCTAAAAATAAGTAATATATATTGATTTAAACTCCTTTGAATTTAAAATTCAAATTTGAAATAAAACACAAGATAGTTAATTAAATAAAATCACTTAATATAAGTAATGTGCATGTGCCAAAATTCCTTGATTTTTATCTTGGAATTTTGGCCACTTCACGTTTTATTTAAATGATTTAATTTAATTTAAATTCTTTTAGGCTTTAATACTCAATTAACTTAATTAATACAAGATAATTAATTAATTGAAATTAAACCTTGTGGGCTGAATTTTTCTTTCTCATGGACCAAGGTCCAATAGCAATTTTAATACCCATTATACACATTAATTTGACTTTAATTAAAAGCCCAAATTAATGCCCAATACTTTGTTTAAATGTTTGAAGCCCAATGCTTTGTGTGCGATCCTATAGGTCCATTTAATGTTGGCAATGAATTAATGAATTTTAATTAATCCAAAGGCTATATATATTCTCTATCAAGATATTATAGCATTCCAAATTAAATGAAAATGCATATGGCATTTAGTGACCTAATGAAATTTTGCATAGTCCCTTACCCATAAATATCAAAATTAATATAAGGCATGGAACTAGTCATCCTTATATATATATATATATATATATATATTAATTCCTTTCTTGATATTCCAGTGACACTGAACTCTCAGATAAATAATGATTACTCATTATTTCATCTCGATATGGCCATACACTTCTCAGTTTACTGATCAACTGGCCGATGATATTTTCTCTCTTATAGAGAGGGGTAATCCCCTCACTTCTCTCATGCTCTCTAACATGAATCAATGTATACCCGAGTATACCCGTACTTGTCACTCTGTTACGAGCATGTTAGGTGTATGTCAAAGCACAAAGTAATTCATAAAGAGTTTCATAGAGATTTTAGGTCTAAGAACTCCGATACAAAACTTGCATATGGGAAACACTTATGACTTGTACCATGTAGTGTTCTCATGAACGGATCTAATCCAGATACCATGTTCTAAACATGTATCTATGATCTCTGATTGACACTCTTGACCTTATGATCCGTAAGACAGAACTCAACTTATTAGAGAGAGCATACTAGTCTTAATTCATTTATTATTCCCATAACAATGACTGACTAGGGATATTTAGAATGAAGTCTCATTTGTTTCAAGGTCTTACAACCATGTGCCTCACACATGATAACTTAAACTGAAATAACATTCTTGGATAGTTCTATCAATTGATATGCACAGGAATGCAATAGATAAAACAAATGCCTCATTTATTAACTAAAGTGTTTTATTGCAATTTATTGGGGCTAGGGCTTACATTAACATAGACCAGTTAGGGGATTTCCAAAGTGATCTCATCACTCATATACAATTGGAATGTGAGAGATACTTCCCTGGTCAAGATTTCAGTTTTATGGAAGATCCTGCTTCACTTTTTGATTCTCCTACTTAAGAGCACTTAGAGCAGAAAGAAGAGGAAGGAAGCCCAAATAGGAATGATGGGGATATTTTAATATTATATGCAATCCAGGATTTTTTTTGTTACCTCTTATTCCATTTGTAATCGAGATTTTTTTCATTAATGAAGTATTCTTTTCTAATCGACATGTTTGTTTATTCCAAGTATGATCTTTTACTAGTACCACATATACGTTGCTAAGTAGATTTGTCAAGTTTTAAGTGTATGTTGATAAAGAGTACAAATTTCAACTTGGGATAAATAAAGGACTTAAAGCTTACATGGGTACCTCGTCGTGATGCTTTAGCTTGATTTGAGTTGAGAGATGACTGAAAGCAACCTTGTGAATAATTAAGCATCAATGATAAAATTTAATTTTTTGATAAGTGCTACGTTAATCATTAAGATGAGTGCTTCAGTATAATCATCTGTCACATGATCAAAATTAGATCTAATGATTAAGAAAACATTGATCGGGAATATGAATAAGGTTATCAATCATATGACCAGGACAAACAATCATTTGTTTTCCTTTCCAACTGATCTAATTTGGTGGAAAGACCAATTCAAGGGTTGTTTGACCATTTAAATTTGCCTAATTAATTTATTGGACTTAAGAATTTAATTTGTCACGCTTCCTAATGGCGTCGCTTTGTAAAATGATAAACTCGAAGCAACTGGCACTTTTAATGATCGTGGCTTCATTATCTGTGCCTTTATTATGGTAATTTATTGCCTTTTTACCTCTTGATACTTCAATTTTGATTCTCCATCAATTGTTGATTGCCATGTAGTTATTGACATTGAAGGCTCTTTCGATTTTTTGCCCTATAAATAGATGTGTTCCTTTAAATTTTCTTGAAACTTTAAGAGTCTTTGCTTCTTCTTTTCTTTTCTGTGACTTTTAGTGGAGTTGCTTGAGTACTCTGAAGCATTCAACCTCTTTCTTCTTTTGATTCTCTCCATTTTAGGAAGATGAATAAATTCTATCCCCTTAGTGGGTCTTCTCCTGTCCTGGCATTACCTGTTGATAGTAGGTGAATTGCCATTGAGTTTATACTTCCCTCTTTATTTTCTCTGCTTCCCTTTCTACTTTTTATTTTTCACCACTATGAACCATGGTTTGTGGATAGGGAATGGCCAGGAGTCTGTACTTTCTTTTCTATTTTTGATTTGGCTCTTGGTTGAAACTGAAAAGAAAGAGGATTACAAAGGAAGAGGATTGCAGAATTGTGGGAGTTGATGAAAGTTGGTCTCAGAATATCAAGTTATTGTTTGTAGAGATTTAAATAGGAAATTTCTTTATCTAATGCCCCTAATCTTTTGAGAGATGTTAGATCTCATTATGAAAGGGCTTTTTGGGGTTTAAGGAAGGATGTTAGTCTTCCACTGCACTTTTTCCCCAATTAATTTGTGAGGAAATAGAGAAAGAGGTAGCTTTATAGCTTTTTCTAGTGTCTCTTAAAGCAGAGGAGTACTGGAAGGCTCGTACACTAGTATGTAATGTTAATTGCCTTTTGAAAAAAGAATTATCAATCTTTGGAAGGGCATTACATCTTTTTATGAAAGGTTTCTATGTGATTTGAGGAAGAATATTTCATTTTCCTTCAGTTCTGGTGCAGAATATTTCATCTTCTTTCAGTTCTAGTACCTTTATCCAAGGCTTATAAGAAATTCTTTGGTTAGGTTTAAGGGGGATCCCTGAGGGTTATCTTATCCATTAATGGACTCATATTTGCTTTAATAGTTGTCAGGATAGGCACTTTCGATCTCCCCATTGACTTTTAGCGAAAGCACCAAGTGATAAATCCTAATATTTGATAAGAAAGCAAAGTCATCAAAAGGAATCATGTTGACACCATATCGAGGTGATAATGTTAAGAAAGTTCGATCGGATACTGTCTTATTGGGTCTTATTTTTGTGGTGAATTTTGTCATGATTGATATGAAGGAAGATCAAAAAGTGTCATTGATCATTAGACAACCATTATTGAATACCATAAAGGCATTAATAGATGTTCATGGAAAAATAATTACATTAAGATTCAATGATGAGGAGATGGTGTTTAATGTCAATAAAGTGATTCAACATCTCTCTTATAACTTCGTAGGGTCCATTTGCTTCATTGATGATATTCAAGAATGTGTGGAGAAAACCTAAGAGATCATTTTAGAAGATGCACTTTAAAGTTATTTAATGCATTCCAAAGTCAAAGACAGTGTAGATGAGAAGGAGGCAAAGCTGGTGAATGAGTGAGAAGAAGAACACAATAATAAAGGAGTAAAAGAGGAAGATTTTTAAGGAAGAAAATAATTCCAAACTTAAAAATTTACCATCCTATTTAAAATATGTATTTTTAGAGGATAATTGAAAACCTGTAATTATTTCTTATCAGTTCACAAGTTTGGAAAAAAAGATGCTCATTGCAGTATTGAAAAAGCACAAGGGAGCCATTGGATGGGAAAATATAGACCTTAAAGGAATCAGTCTCAGTTTTGTTCACACCAAATTCCTATGGAGAATGATTTTAAACCTATGGTGTAGCCCTAACGTAGACTAAACCCAGCTATGCAAGAGGTCATAAAGAAAGAGGTGCTCAAATTGCTTAATGCTGATATCATTTATCCTATTTCTGATAGTAATTGGGTTAGTCCAATTTAGTGTGCCTAAAAAGGGGAGAATGACTATAGTGACAAATGCAAATAATAAACTCATTCTAACACATATAGTTACGGGTTGGAGAGTGTGTATTGTCTATAGGAGATTGAATAATGCTACTAGGAAGGATTATTTTTAATACATTTTATTGATCAAATGCTAGAAAGATTAGCAGGAAATAGGTTTTATTATTTTTTGGATGGTTATTCGGGTTACATGTAAATACATATAGTCTCTGAAACCAAGAAAAGACCACTTTTACATGTCTATATGGTACCTTTGCTTATAGGGAAATACCTTTTGGTATTTGTAAGGTCCTGACCACATTCCAAAGTTGTATGCTGGCCATATTTCATGATTTTATTGAGAAATTTATAAAAGTTTTTAGGGGTAACTTTACTTTGTGTAGGCATGATTTTGATAGTTGTGTAGACAATCTTGCTTGAGTGTTAGGGAGATGTGAAGAGATTAACCTTGTTCTTAATTGGAAAAAGTGCCATTTTATTATGAAAGAAGGAATAATCACAGGGCATAAAATTTTTTAAAAAGAATTAAGGTTGATAAGGCTAAATTTGATGTAATTACTAAACTTCCTCCTTCTACTAGTGCTAAAGGCATTAGGAGTTTTCTTAGTCATGCAAGATTTTATCATCGGTTTATTAAAGATTTTTTAAGATTATAAAACTCCTTTCTAATTTGTTGTTTAAAGATGATGTATTTAATTTTGCTAATGAGTATTTGTAGGCCTTCAAATTATTAAGACAAAAGTTAATTTCAGTGTCGATAATTGCATCATTGGACTGGAGATTACCTTTTGAGATTATATGCGACGCTAGTTATTATACAGTGCGGGCGGTTTTGGGTTAAAGAAAGGAAAGGTTTTTCATACCATATACTATACAAGTCATATGTTCACTGGTGCACAAGTGAACTATACTATTACCGAGAAGGAACTTTTGGCGATTGTGTTCTCATTCAAAAAATATAGGCCATACCTTCTTAGTGTAAAAGTCATAGTTTGGTCTGACTATGCAGCCCCTTAGCATCTTTTTGTCAAGGACTCAACACCTAGGTTGATAAGATGGGTTTTGTTGCTGTAAGAGTTTGACATAGAGATTAAAGACGAAAAAAAGGGAAAGAGCATTTTGGCGCTGTCCACTTATCATGCTTAAACCATACTCATATTGAAAAAAGGGAAATTTCTAATTTATTTTCCTGATGAACGAATATTTGCTATTTATTCTTCTGAAATTTCCATTTCTTGGTTCACTAACATTGCTAATTATCTTACACGTGGATACATTCCAAAGGACTTCACTTGGCAGCAAAGGAAGAAGTTTAAATTAGATGCAAGCTACTACATATGGGATGATCCATGCCTTTACAAGTTATGTTTGAATCGAATTTTGTAAAGTTGCATCCTGAAGGAAGAGCAATATGAAATTATGAAATCTTGTCATATGGAAGAGGTAGGAGGTTATCATGGACCTGGTAGCCAAAATCCTATAATTAGGTTTTTTTTAGCCCACTTTATTTAATGATGCAAATCATTTGTGTTTTCTTGTTATAGATGCCAACACGTTGGTAATATATGCGAATGTGATGAAATGACATAGAATAATGTGCTTAAAATTGAAATGTTTGATGTTTAGGGAATAGATTTTATAAGGCCATTTCATAACTCTTTTGGATTTGGATACATCCTTGTAGCCGTAGATTATGTGAGTAAATGGATTGAAGCTATAACTTCTAGACTTGTGATTCTCATGTTGTGTTAGAATTCCTTTATAGGAATATTTTCATACTATTTGGAGCTCCTAAAGTAATAATTAGTGATGATGGCAAGCATTTTGTTAACCATTAATTTAAGACTATACTCTGTGAATATGGTGTCAAGCATAAAATCACTGCTCCTTATCATTCTCAGGCCAATGGCTAAGTAGAAGTGTCAAATAGGTAAATAAAGGCTATCTTTGAAAAAATAATTAATACTTTAAGGAAGGATTGGTCTCAAAAATTAGATGATGCACTCTGGGCATATAGAACTACACTTAAGACCCTTATTAGCATGTATCCATTTAGGATAGTTTTTAGCAAAACATGTCATTTACCTGTCAAGCTAAAACATAAGGCATTTATGGAAACCAAGTTTCTTAACTTTAACTTAAAGAGTGTAGGTGAAGAAAAAGGCTTTTGTAGGTTAATAAGCTTGAGGAGATTCATTTTTGGGCATATCATCATGTGGAAAAATACAAGGAGAAAACCAAACAATGGCATAATAAAAAGTTGGTGAGGAAAGAATTTGTACCAGGAATGAAGGTGCTATTGTATGATAGTCGATTAAGACTCTTTTCGGGTAAGTTGAATCATGATGGAAGGGTTCTTATGTGGTTGTCAACATAACAAATTTTATGATGATCACAATAAAGCATCAGAATGATGATCACAAGTTTAAACTTAATAGTCATCACTTGAAATCGTTCTTTGACAGCAAGTTCAAGTTCACTTGGGGGGTCTTGATGTTATCTGAGGAGTGAATTTGAGAGGTAAAAGTCAAGCTAGGACTTGTCAAATATCAGAACTATTTCTCTCTTTAACTTAATACTTTTTTAATTTTTAATTGTCTTAGGATTAGCTCCTTTAGTTAAAATTCATTTTAATAACATTGGCTAATTTTAAATTCTATATATGCTTAATTATTGAGGAGTTAAGGTAAATTTGTTGGGTGAGGAACTAGTTAATATTTAATATTTAAGGTTTCAATTTCACAATTTATTTTATAGTTTTTCATCAAATTTTTGTCAACTTAAACTCGATTCTTTTGTTGTTGAACTTTGCATGGAGTTATGTGAGTTTTATTTTTACTTTATGGGTTGGAAACTCTTATGCTTACTACATGTTTGATAACATGCCTTAATGAGTTTGGTAGTTTATTTTTTTAGCATACGCCCAAGATTATATTCATTTTCATTCAATTTTTTTAGTTCACCTCTTTTAGGTTCTATTTGTTGCTCCGTGTGAATGTGTGGTGTCTCATTTCTAATCAAATACATTTTCTTTGTTACATTGACTTAGATTGAGGTGTACCATGTGCAGTTAGTATGCTCATTCCATCATCATACTGCACTTTCTCCCTTTTAACAAATTTGACTTTATTGTACTTTACATTATTTTGCTACTTTTGTAGTGCCTCCTAAGCACAGTTGCACAAATAAGCCTTTATCTTCACGTGCTATTGGATCACATTCTCAACAATATCACAACACTTATCCATCTTGGGTAATTGAATCATGAAAAATTGCATATGATTGTTTTTTTTCAACAAAGTGTTGACCATCTACTTATATTAATTTTTTAGGTTCTAGACATACTGGGGATCAATGATAAAATTAAAAATTTGATTGCAGCCATTGGTTGGATAAAGTTTTTTAAGACGGCAGTGTAGACGTCGTGACTTGAGACAACCTATATCAAGGTTACCCAATGATGAAAAATCAATTATACTTCTAATAGAGAGCACGGATGGTGAAGTTTCGACCTTGATTTCCATATTTTTATAAATTTTTTCATGATTTTCACCTTTGATTTTCCAATAGTTTTGAAAAGATTTCAAAAACCTTAAATTTGGCCTTTGCTTGTCGTCTGTCACTAAAGGATGATCGTCTGTGGCTGCTTTTCTTCAATTTAGGTCAAATTTAAGGGTATTTTTGCAATTTTGGGAATCGTGTGAGGAATGCCCATCTGTCATTTATAGACACTCGTTTGTGGGGTTATTTCTAAATTTCACAAGTTTTCCAATTTTGAAAATTTGAGGATAAAGATTAGATTTGGGAAATCTAATCTAGACCAAATTTGATAGGATTAAATCTTTCAATTTTGAGGATTAGAGTTAGAGTTAATTTCTAACTCTTTTTTAGATATAGAAAGGAAAAAAATTAAGGTTTCGAAGGGGGATTTTTCAAAAAGAAAAAAGAAGGAGACTTTTAAGAAAGAGAAAGACAATCCTTTGTTTTTAGAAACTAAAGCATTAAGCAATTCCCTTTCACACAAAAACAAACACATATTTTGTTGAACGTGGGAATCAAGGATCAAAGATCGAATTACACTTTCCAGAGTTACAAAATTAAGATTCTTGAGGGTAAAAGTTTTGATTGTAGCTTCTTTCTCTATACTAACTTATATCATGATCATGTAGTTAGGTTTATTTATTTATTATTTTATGAAGCCGTAATTTATGATCTTATGTTATTTAATTTGTTTATTCGTGATCCCTATAATGCCATGATGATCTGAATATTTTAATATATTAGAATAGCATACTAGGAATTTATATTTCATTATAAACGTATGATGAGTGTCTTGATTTAATTTCTTTATATGTATGATTATTTAATGCTAAAGTATGATTTGGATGTATTTTTAATGTCATGATAAGATTTTGTGTGCTTTAGGGGTTAAAAATGCATGTTTAGAGGTTAAAGTGATCTTTCTTAGAGTTTGGCTTGGTATTCTGGCTTAATGCCTGTGTTTCGAGTGATAGATGGGAAAATGCTCGACAAATAGCCATCGGTCATAGTGACTAATAAGACGTCTCGACACCTTCCTTTTGTCCTATCCCTCTTTGCTATTTTGGCTGTCTGTCTTGATTTCTTAGTCATCTATCCCTATTGTTTCGAGTTCTATTTCATGTTATCTTTTGTATTTGTGTGTTTATTTGCATGTTTAATTATATTTTATTGTTATTTTTACCTCTTTTCTTGCATGATTTCTATTCTATTTAGTTATGAATTCATTCCATAATGTAGCTTCATTATTATTTTAATTTTATTATTTGATTTATTATATTTTATGTGCTAATTATTTTATTTGGTGTGTGTTTCTTCTAATCAATCATTTTTTAGGTCTTGAAGAGTTCTTTTGGAGTTTAATTAGCCTTGGAGAGACAATATTTAGATGGTTCTATTTCTACCTTTTTATTATTCTTTATTTTCATTATTGCATTATTTATGTTATATTTATGCGGTTATTTATTTAATTTATTTATATTTTTGAACTGTAATTATTATTTCTCATGTATTTTCTTTTTTAGGAATGCAATAATGTAGTAAAAAAGGAAATTTTGGCACAATATATTGAGAAAAACACTTAAATGATTTTTACTTAACTAATTTCTATTTTTCAAATAAAATGGACCCATGTCCACTTTTACTCCAAAACCACACAATAAAAAAAGTTATATTTTTCATCAAAATTGGGATCACTCATCCCATGTTTTCTAAAAAATTAATATGAACTATTTGTCTTTCCTTTGTAAATATGTATAAGGGAACCAATATTCCTAAAATAAAAAAAATACCTTGATTTATGTATGTATTTTTACTTTCCATAAATAGGCTTGTTTTGTTTAAATTGTTTATTGCTTTTATTTCTCGTTTTCCAAAATGCTTGATGTGTTATTTAATTAAATTGTATTGTATCGTGTGAGAAAGGCAATAGTGAGTTAATAAATAAAAAACTTAATTATAAGAAACACCTAACTGAGATGCCAAGTAAGAGTGATGTCCCAAATATTGATCTTTGTTTGGGCGTCAAAAGGTTGAAATTCATTTCCCAATGTTCTATTGGATGGCGACTCTGTGAAACCTGTCTCTTTGAGCCCACATTTGATGCCTTCGTGGGTTGACCATCAATAATAAATTGGGCCTAAATCTTTTTTTTATTGTGAAGTAGTCAATTTGTGAGTTTTAATGAGCCTCATCTTGTAGGGGTGAGAAAAAAATCGAAAATATGGTTAACTATAAAATCGATCAGAAACCGAACTAATTTTTATGGTTAACTGATCAGATAGACTCAATTATAATTTTTAATTTTTACGTTTTTGATTTTGATTACGGTTTAAATTTTTAAGTACCTATTAACCGTTAGTCCACGATTAATTGGTTTTCAAATATATATATATATATATATATATTATTTTTTATTTTTATATCTTAAATTTTTTTTTCTATTTCTCTTTAAAATTTATATAAAATAATCCTTTAAAATATATTTAAATTATATTTTTATTTTTGTACCTTAATTTTTTATATTTCTCTATAAAATTATATAATACTTTAAAATAAATTTATATTATATCATTATCTTTAATTATATAGTAATATTTATGTGTAGTATCTAATTATAACTTTTATATATAGTTTTTTTAATCATATATTGGTGTTCATATTTTATTTAATAGCATTTAATTATATTTTCTTATATTTTAGAGTTTATATTATGACATATAATATTATCCAAAATTTTATTTGACTTCAAATCAAGTATATTAATTTTCAACAAATATTAAATCTATTTTATAATATTAGCTATTAATTTATAGAACATGAATTTTGGCTAGTAAATTATGTTTGTTTTGTGATTTGTTTGAATTACTTTGCACATTTGAAATTGAATTGAACTTTATTTATTTTTTTTATAAATTTATATTATAAATTTTAATGGTTAATCGAAAAATATTGGTTAATCAAACCAAAAAATTGAAACCGATAGACTAGTTAACCAAATGTAATGGATTGGTTAATGGTTAGTAATTTTAAAAAATCGATATAAATAGACTGGTTAATTTTTTTGCTTATGGACCGGTTAGCCGATCCATGGTCATCCCTATCATTTGGTCTTAGATCCTAAAAGTAGGTTTACGAGAACTCAATTTGAAATAAGCGAGCTTTAGTGCTCATCATAGGCAAAACCATTTTTTCTGATTTAATTAGAGATTTCATTGTTTCGGTGCATTATAGAGCAAATGTCTCCAATTTAAATGACCTTGGTTTAGTCACCATTTTCTTGAAAAGGAAACCATATTGTATGACTTTTAATGAATTTTCTGAGGCTTTGGGGTTTCTAGTTAATGGTGCTCAGACTATCACAAATATTGACTGGTAGCATACGATGGTTGTCATTTTCTGATCCAATTAACTCGATACGATATGTTTTGGGTAAAATGAAAGCTCATCACCTACTTAATCATGCAGTAAGGGTTATCCACCATTTCTTTTCTCTTTCTTTTTATAGGTATATTGAATCTCTTGGAAAGGTTAATACTTTTGAAGCTCCATTTTTGCAACACATGTTAGAGGGGACAAAATTAAATGGTGCTTATTTTCCATATGAAAAGTTTGAAGACCTTATTTCTGAACTAGACAAGGTGAAGAAAAATTCCATTGGTGGCATAGTCACCACCCTTGCTAAAGCAGTCGGACACAACCCATTAGGACATCGTTACCTTTGGCTTATATCAATTTAAGAATGCTCCAACATATGATAGCTGCTTATATGATGAGACTCACCAAGAGGGATGAGTACCTGCGTCTTATAGATCGGGGTAGGACTGCACTACCTGCTATTCATGGTGATGAGAAGGGAGCTAATGCATTGATTATAGCTTAGCAATTTAAGGAAATGATGCAGCAAATGTAGTCTTTAATGACTGGTTAAGCAGAGATGATGACAACATAGAAAATTACCTCTATACAGATCCAAGGAAGATTAGATGTCCGCGATAAATGAATTAATGGCATACAATAGAGCATGGACCAATTTCATAACCAGTTTTGAGAGAGATTCCTACCACCTCCACCACTACGATGGAGTCTTGCTTTACCCCTTTATGCTTTATTGTGTAATTTTTGTTGTTGTTTTTGGAATTTGCTGAAGACAGCAAAATTTTAATGTGGGGGGTAAGGCATATGTGCTATCTTTTTGGGGATGCTTTGTAAGAAAACTTTAGGAATTAGTAATGCATATGTTTTAAAATTTAGCCATGTTAGTTTAGTTTTGATGTTTTATGTTAGTTGTAGTTTTTATTTTTGCTATATGTTTGTTTGCTTTTTTTTTTTGTTAAATAATTGTTTTTATCTTTTACCCTATTGTTAGTTTAGTTTGCCCTCACTTTTGGTTTTCGATATGAATATGCTTGAGCTTAAGTGTCAAAACTGCATTTTTTAGAACTCTTAGTTAGCAGGAGAGCAAAAATGCATGCTTAATAGGTTTCTAATCAATTTTGAGTTCAACTTGATCAATACTTTTAAGTTTTCTAGAATTCTTTGCACTTACACTTGTTTTAAAAATTTATGAAAAACTAGTACTTGAAGGTAGTAGAGTAAGGAATCCTAAGAATGCTAAAACTTTCCTCATTGACCTTTAAATGTGATAAAACTTGCAAAATAAGTGTGACACACGTTGGAGCCTACGCTTGTTTCTAAGTTTACTCTCGGAGGCTTGCTTTTAGGGTTTAAGACCAAAAAAGGCTCACTATAGCTCAAAAATTGGCGACTTCATAATAGAAAAGGGTTTTGGTCCAAATTCTTATTGGTAGTCAACTCTTGAAGGCATTTACTAATGGGCTCAAAGAGGCAGGTGTTATGGAGTTGCCAACCAACAAAATATTGAAAAATGAATTTCGACCTTTTTGATGCGCAAATAAAGATTGATGTTTGGGATATCACTCTTACTTGGCACCTTGGTTACATGTTGTTTTATAATAAGGGTTTAAGCATTAATCCACTCTCTCTCCCACACGATATAGTGGTGATAAAATTAAATAAATATCCTAGTTAAATAAAAAATAATAAATAAATAGAATAAAGTCCTACTTAAGTCATTGCATGAGCAAATCGTCTAATGAAGAAATAAATTACATATATAAATCAGGGCATTCACCTAGGTTGAAACATTGGTTCCCTTATGTGTCTTTTACAAAAAAAAAAACTTTTTTATCCTTTATTTAATTTTTGGGCCGGAAATTGGCATTGGTTGACGTTTTGAGGAAAAGTCCAAATTAATTAATAGAAATTATTTTAAGCATCTCTTATATTTAATTGTGCAAAAAATCCTTTTTTACTAACTATTACATCCCCTAAAATGAATACATCTAAAATACATGGAAAAAGCTAAATAAAGCAAAATAATAAATAAATGATAAATAAATGAATGCACATAAAACCAAATAAATAGAAAGAGAAAGGAACCAATCGAGGCATGAATCCTAATGCATGATTGTCTCATGGGATCCTCCAAAGGCACATGGGTAAATTACTTAACAAAAAACCATAAAAAACCAATAAATTAATATTACAAGTAAGAAGCTAAAAAATACAAAACGATATCACAAAATAAATACGTATACAAAAGTAGAATATGTACAAAAAATGAATTAACGCATCATGTATGTATTAAATAACACAAAAGACAATAAAAGTACACAAAACACATTGAAATATGCCTAAAATCAGTCACAAACGCCTTTGGGTAGTTGACAAATGCCTATAACTAAAGGAGGGATGGGATGAGAAGAAATCACTGTGACGTCCCATCTGTCACACTGACAGACGACCATTTGTAGTGGTTTTTCCCCTTCTGTCACTCGAGGGATAGATAAAAAGCTAGAAATTGACACAAAAATCACCAAATTCTTAAATGAAACCTAGATATTCAAATATATGAGTCTAAAAAATGCCAAGCTCAAATCTTAATCCTAAATCATGCTTCAACTATGCAAAATAACATTAACATCTAAAATAACATAAAAAAGAACAAAGCTTCAAACCGTACAACTATGGAGGAAATTATGCTTAAATTAGTATTTCATTATGTATACAGATCTAGATTAGCATGGCATTTAAATTAAGCATATGAGTCTGAGAATAACACACACAATATATTAATTTCAACACTAAGCAGTATTAATATACATGATAAGCAAGGTGAATCTAAAGAGAGAAATATGGAGGGAAGCCTAAAATATTTAACCTCAGGAGATATTCTAACTCTGTATGTCTTGAAGTCCAGATCTCTGCTCTGATCCTGGCTTCATGTTCAAGAAAATAAAATGATTTTTTTATGTGCATTTTTGTGGGATCAAAAGAGTGTCTAGAACCTTTGCCTTAGAGAGAGAAGAGTTGATTTCTTTTTCTCCAAGAACTTGTCCCTTTTTTCAAAAATGATTCCCCTCATTAAAATCTTAATTTTCTTTTATTTTATACCTAGGGAGGTGTTGGAATTGCCTTTTAACTCTAACTTTCCAAGTATAGAGGGATTAATCCTTTAAAATTCAGACTAAAATCCCTAGAAAAAACTTATCTTTCCATTTTTGAAAACCAAAATGTGTTAACCCTATGTTGATTGTCTAATTAGCATCAACTTGTTAGCATACAGAATCAAGGTGAGTTAATCGTACTTAATTAGTGTTAGCTTGCCGACATATAGATTTAGGTTGGCCTGTTGCATTTGATTAGCGCAATTTTATTGGCATGCATAATCAAATAAGATTGAGTAATGGTGGGTTGGTGCCATTTGTAGGCATACCTAGTAGTGATGCATGCCAAAGCCTGCCTTTCATTTTTGGGTTCGCTCTCGAAGGCCCATTTTTAGGGTGTGAGACTGAAAGAGGCTCACTTTTACTCATAAACTAGCTGTTTTACAGTAAAAATGATTGAGTCCAAATTATTGCTAATGGTTAACCCATAAAGGTGTCTACTAGTGGGCTCAAAAAGGTAGGTATCATAGAGTTGCCACCTAATAGAACGTTGGAAATTGATTCTTCACCTTGTTTTGATGCCCAAACAGAGTCTGATTTTCAAGACATCCCTCTTATTAGGTATTTTGGTTAGGTGTTGATTTATAATTAAGTTTTAAAATTAGTCCCCTCTTCTCTCTCACACAATACATTTTAAGTAAACATCCCATTCAAGTAAATAGAGCAGTAAAAGACAATGAAAATAACCTACTTAATTATTACAGAGGCAAATTATCCTAATGAATAATACAAAGCAAGATCAATATACATACATAAAATGGGCTATTGATTTAATTTTGGAAGCATTGGCTTCCTCATGCCTATTTATAAAAGGGCTTTTATTACATTGTGTGGATTTGTGTAAAAAATTGGACATTGGTCCATCTTTTGTAGAAAAACCCAATTTATTTGCTAGAAAATGTTTTAAGTGTCTTTTATTTTAACGTGCTTAAAAAAATCCTTTTTTACTAACTATTACAACCCCCCAAAAAAATAATACATCCAAAATAAAAGGAAATCGAAATAAAATAGACAAAAAAATAATAAATAATATAATACAAATAACGATTAACCGAGATATTCGGTAATCGGAGATGTGATCGATTCAAAAGCATGATTTTCCATGCAAAAAAACCATAAATCCTTCAAAGCCATAAAGGCACCAAATACTCAAAAAATCACAAAAAAGATGAATTAGTTAAAATCCTTAAATAATACAATTTAAATAATAACACACATTCATATATACAAATAGAAGACATTTAAGCATAGAAACACATCGTATAGAAGCAAAGTTCCATAAAAAATGGACACATATCATAAAAAATTAATAAATGATACATGAATACATGATAAATATAAAACATATGAGAAAAAAGACAAAAAATTACTCCTATAGACACCCAAACAGGTGAAGGATGGCCTAAGATAAAGCAAGGGATAGCCTAAGAAGAGCTGAGGATGGGATGGAAGGATGGGCTAGTGACATTTGACGAATGGCCATCCGCCGGTTCATCTTCCCGTCTGTCACCCCTAATAGAAAGGAAAATGCAAAAAAAAATGGCTAAGATGTAAGAAAATCATGTAAAATGGGTTTCTAACCCTAAACATGCAAAATTTAAACATCAAATAATGCTAAAACATGTTAAAAATACATAATTATACATTAACTAGGATAAAATCACAAAGTTACAGAATATACAAATAGAGGAAAAAGCTTTATATGCATAATAATTGAGGAATTTCAATGAACTTATTATGCCTCTAGCATATTAGATGAATTAGAAATGAATCATACTTTGATAAAACATGTATATTATTCAAATATAGTAATTAAAATGAATTAAATCAATGCTAAATAATCATTTGAACATATGAATAAAATTATAGAGAGAAAAAGTGAGAATAAGCCTAAAATATTACACTCAGGAGATATTCTGACTCTATGAATTTTGTAGTCCAAATCTATACTCCAAATCGTGTTCCTTAATTCTCAAAAGAAGATATGAAATTTGTTTTTCGAATAAGTGTCTTTGACAAAGATTTTCTAGAGTAAAATACCTTAGAGAGAGAAAGAAATTCATTTTCTTCTTCTCTAATGGTGGCTCTCCAAAATAATGATTCCTCCCCTATGAAAACCCTAGATTTTAATTTTTATACCTAAAGGAGAATTTTAGTGCAATTTAAACTCAAAAATCCTCAAATCTGGAGATAATATCCCCCAAATCCTGAATAAATCTTAAGAGATAAAACTTCCCTTTTTTAAAACTCAGGAAAACGTGGAAAAATCTAGGGTTTGAGCTAGAGATGAGTGTCCCTCAATGATGGGTGGCCGTCCCTCATTACTAACCCCTGATTTTCCCAAAATACCCTTGGTTTAGACTGCATAGGGAAAAGGAGCTCACAGATAGGTACCCTTCACGTGACAGATGGTCGTATGTCATTATTAAAAGTCCAAATCAAGGTTGTTTTTTTGCATTTTTTGTTAAAAAACTTGAAAATATTTGAAAAAATTTAGAAAATCATGAAAAATCTTTAAGAGAAAATGAGAAATCTAATATTGGAGCTTCGAAATCTGAACCTGCTATTAGCAATATGCTATTTCCTTATTATTAGGTAACCCTAATCTAGACTACCTCGGGTCATGGTGTCTCTAGCAAGTGTACTAGATCGACTAGTAATAAAAAAAATATAATTAAGACCCAAAAAATCGAACCTAAAGGAATTGTGTAAAAGTTGTGCATTTCAGATTCTAGAATGAGTGATGTGTGCAAAGAATCCCCAAGTTTAGAGTGACGAAGAACTAACTAAATCAAAAATAGAAACTTAAACAACTAAGGTAATAAACTAAAATAATTAATTATTGACTTAAGCAAGTAAACATAAACTTAAACAAAGCAAGATATAAAAGAGGGTAAAATTCAATAATAAAAGGAATTTTTGCTAAAGGACCATCCACCTCAACTTTTATCGTAATGGCTTAATTAAAGGTAAGACAAATGATTATGGAAAATAAGTGTAAATTCAGATATCTTATTCAAAATATCATTTTAAGTATTAAATCCTCTTATTAAGAACAATCCAATACTTAGCATAAAAATCTAATGTATAAACTCCTAAACATTCATTAGACCCTTTCTCAAGAGATCTTACTTTAGCCTATTCTTAATTCAACTTTTATAGTTTTAATTTCACTCTTTACCAATATAAAATTATCTCAATTTTCATAACATAATCATGGATCAATACCAGTGAATCAAACTAAGAACATATATATCATAAGTCATACTTGAAACTGATCATTAATCATTTATTCAATACATCAATCATCAACTCAAGATAAATATCTGCTTAAGAATTAAGAATAACACACTTGCATTGAATTAAAGCTCAAATTAAAGTCATTACAAATAGAAGTATGAGGGTTCAAGTAGTTCCCTCAATAGAAGTAAAGAAAACTACTCACTCGTTATCTTAAAAATAAAAGAAAAATTGAAATTAAAAAGATATAAACATATAAAGCTAAGAAGCTTCTCTTATTCTCTTTTTAGAACACCAAGTTCTAGCCTCCAAACCTCCTATTCTTGTGTCTTGAAAACTAGGTTAAAACTTAAGTAAAAAATCATAAATTTAATAATCCCCCTTAATTATGGTGTTTAAGTTTGCTTAAATACTCTGAAAAGAAGAAATTTGATGCCTTGTAACTTCCTAAACCAGATGACAAAAGAGTTTTATTGTAATAGGAAGTCTTTCCCTTGGTTGAGGACCTTTCTCCCTTGGATGAGGGTTTATTTCTTTCGGGTGAGCCTTAGGTGAGGGCTTATTCCCCTCGGGTGAGGGCTTTATCTCTGTACTCAACATGTATATTGACTTCAAATTCCCAATTGTTCCAATTTTCTTTCTTTCTTCAAATAACTTCCTCTTTTCTCCAATTTAGCACCTAAAAACACCAAATTGCAATTAAGTCCACATAAATTATAGATAATAAAATTAAACACCAAATTATCCAAATTAACACTAAATTAACAATTAAATCACCTAAAAGTACATTAATAACATTGTTATAATTCATAATTATCAAATACCCCACACTTAATCTTTGCTTGCCCTCGAGCAAATTTGAACAAATAAACTTCTCAAAATAATCAAACTTCAACTATGAAATATACATTTCAAAATCATGCTTAACAATTAACAACAACACTTAATAAAACTTTAACTAGATCAAATTCAAATAAGAAAATATAAGCTAGTTTCCACGTGTGTGTGTGCAAGACCAAAACATTGTAAGCTCTTTTCAAAATCAAAATACCAATGCAAATTCATAATCAAGCTTACAATTAATGTACACCTTAATGTACAAATGATTTTGCATTTGAAACTCTAGAAACACCATAAGCCTCTCTTAATTAACTTCCATATTACTATTTAAATCCACTCAAAGTCTTCAAACAAATAAGAACATCTAAATCTAATTACACATCACTTTGACACTTAACAAAATTTGAATCAAAACCATGAATAGATTGAATGAAAGCATAGATATTTTTAAATTGCATTCTGAACTCACTTCACACTTTAAATATGAATAACTCTTCCTAAGTTCATGAAGCACATAAAGATAATGAAAGATCACACCTTACTAATGAAAAACATATCAATAAAGCATAAATCCATCTTAAGTTCAACTAAATTGTAATTCCTTTTAATTAGCACCCCAAAAACAATATGAGCTCATTTAATTATTCTAGAAGTACACACTAATTTAAATATGATAATTAAGCACAAAAATCATTAGAAATGGCTTCTTTTTTTTCAACCTCTAATTCTTAAAGTCATGAAATGGATGACAAAAACACAGTAAACCTAAGAAAACATAAAGAACATAAATTAAACTATAAAAGCCTATGAAATTAAGCTAAAAACGGGATAGCAATTTATGTTTAATTTATATCCCGTTTTTATATGTTTAAGGCAGTGCACTCAAGCAAACCCTATCTTATATGTTGAACATACAAAATTGTGTTTTGTTTAATTTATGTTTAATTTATATCCCGTTTTTTATGATTTGTGTTTTGTATGTTTAATTTATGTCCAAGGCAGTGCACTCAAGCAAACCCTATCCACCGAATATAAGTTAGGACCAATAGTAAAAGACCAAAACCTCTTTTGTATCAGTCCTTTCCCGAAGGTTCAAAAGACCAAGAACCTATAGAAGGAGGGAAGAAAAATGTAT
The DNA here is from genome assembly GCA_037975025.1 of Excoecaria agallocha. Lineage (NCBI taxonomy): Eukaryota > Viridiplantae > Streptophyta > Magnoliopsida > Malpighiales > Euphorbiaceae > Excoecaria > Excoecaria agallocha. The sequence goes on from JBBPFJ010000297.1 coordinate 56,252, forward strand.
TGTTCAAGTGGAAAAAACAGATAATGGTGAAAAGTTAAAACAATTTATATTCTCTAAAAAATTATTATCGGGTTTAGTTGCATATATGATGAAGTTTAGCTAGTTAAGTGTCGTTTTCTACCCTCAGCCAATATATAGTTGCTGTCATTTGCCTATTTTGACTATAGGAGCATATCAAAATTTTTTATAACAGAGCAACAAATTTACAAATCTATCCAAGAAAGATTTTCGAAAAACAGCGGGTCTAGCAACACTGCTTCCAAATTACAACGGGGTATATACCAAGAAAACTGGTTGCACAACTTACAGTAATGAGAAACCAACATAAAAGGCAAAGTTCCTAATGAGTAACCATGATTCGCTGAATCTTTTCTCCACCATATATTTATTATTTGTAATATTGAGACTAATGCTTTTGGAACATTAAAAAGAGAGAGAAGGAAAAAGGCAATTAATAAGTAGAGGCACCACCCAATTTCACCCAAGACATTGCAGTGGATTTTGCTTTTTCTAAAAAGCCAGGTCCATTACAGCAATGAAACAAAAGTACTAAAACAATATTTCTTTAGTTATGGAGAAAATTATTTATATCATTCCAAAGCTATTTTAACTTTCCGTCTAAACAATGCATAAGTTTTTAAGTGGGATCAACAAAAGAATTCTTTACTTAATTATACTAATCGTCCATGTCAAATGCATGAAGTAGAAACATACCCACTTTGGGACAGTGTCACTAGGAAAGTTTATTGTGACTTGGCAGTAATCGTTACCAGTCAAAGCTTGTAAACTTAATCCATTTGCACTCTGCAAAGTTGCAAAATGCAACTAATCCAACGTTATTGGAAAAAGAATGGAGAATATGCATATGGAAATACTCATTGTCTACATCTCGAGTTCAGAAGTTGTAGCCCAACTATTAAGTGGTCAAAGAGGAAGAAACTATTCTAGGCAATCACATACAATTGGTGAGAAAATATGATTAGTTAAGAGAAATCAAATGTAATATATTTAGTTAGGAATGCCCTTTTTCCCCATTCTAAGTAACTAAGTGATTCAAAGAAAAATAGTCCTAATGGTAATACTATGTTCCTAAGAAAGTAACATTTACATTGCCAAAATAGATTTCACCATCAGGTTTGAAGAAACTAATAATCTAAAATCTAATACTTTTTGCTTTAATAGAAATACCAAGATTTAAAATTCAACAAATTCCTATAACCCCAGAAGCCAGGCTAAAAACATTTCATAAATTTCAACCCGCAAATCTATACCCATTCTAGCATCATTTGTTTACTAACTAAATGGAATACTTAAAAAGGCTGTGAGGTTAAATTTGATAGTAGGCTACTTAAGTAATGGAAGAGTTATCACAAAAATGATGCTGCATTGTAGCTGTTCAAAAACCCAAACACCATTAAAGAATTATACTGATGAAGTCAGAAGTACCCGTTGCATGATTTACCATGGCCAAAAGAGCCGCTGCTGTCAATCCGGCAGCAACACCTTTAACTTCCTATGAAAAAGTAGCTGAATACCATTTGCACATCCAACATGTAAATTATGTGAGAAGGATACCAGTCAGCACAAACAAACCTTTGTCAACAGATATGTGGCCCAGGAAGCAAAAGCACAGAATATTGGTGCAGTGAATACACAAACAGTCTCAACGGATAAAGGAATATTCAAAGAATTCAATAACCTGAATCAAAGAATAATGACTTAAAAAGAAAAAGAAAAAAAAAAGCTTGCAGAGTGATAAATAATACATGCTATTAAAATGCTTAAAATGTGAGAAGTTATTAAAATGCTTAAATTGTTAATATCTCTTGCTATCAACCATTGAAATGCTTACCACCAAAGCGTTCCTGCAGTCAAGGTCAAGCCTGGATAAACAGTTCCACCAGTCACACGACCAAGAGGATACCTTCCGTGATATAGAATAAAAACAAGTTAAATCTCAGAAAAACACAACAATGGGTAAGAGGAAATTTATCGGTCAAAAAAGGAAAAAAAAAGTACCAGTTCCAATCATCAAACCAATTCCAAAAGTCATATATCCCATTCTTTGCTAAGAACTGAAATAACAGAAAAATTTAATCCCGTCATTCTTTATATGCCATTTTAAAATCTAAAATTAAGAAGGGAATTACTAATAAAATTTGACCCATATCTTATACTCGTAAAAATTCCTTGTCTGGGTAACATAGAATTTCAAATCCCAATTCAAACACAAAACTCAGAAATAATGAAATAGCAGGAACTCGAACCCACGAAAATTAAAGTTAAGGGCCCAAATCGCCCAATAATTAACAAATCGATCAAAAGCTTTAGTTTTTCAGCCATCAACAAAGTAAAATCCTAAACAAAGGAGAGAAAAGAGGTTTATAGAGGAACTTACAGCTGGGAAATGGGTGTCAAGCTTCTTCCTCATGGCTATCAGATTTGGATCATTTAAATTAAAAAAAAAAAGAAATAAACCATTACAAAAAGCAGGAGCCGAGAGCGAAAATGGCCAAAAAGAGCAATCGAAATGATTTAATTTCAAATCAAAACCATCTCCTTCATAATTAAATTCCGATATCGCACCAGAAATCTTCAAGCTATTCGATTTTAGATCCGAAAACACGATAAAGAATACATTACTGAGTGTCGTTCCCACAGAATAACCGTCCGTACAAGTTGGACAAAGAGCCCAAAAAAATAAAAAAATAAAATTGAGGATAAAGTTACAAGTCTATCACTTAAAAATGAAAGAATCCCCAGTCGACGATCTAAGAATTGAAATAAAAAAATAAAGAGTTTGTGATTTTTCTCTCAAAATTAGGGTAGAGAGCGAATTGGGAGGCAAGAGGCGCAAAAAGAACAAAAAAAAAAAAAGGAAGAGGCAACATTTATACCTAGGATTTTTATAAAATAGTAACGGAAATTAATTAGCAACGGAATTTAAATTCTGTTGCTAATTAGCAATGAAATTTAAATTCCGTTGCTAATTTAGTAACCGAAAATATTTTTCATTGCTATATTTCACTGAAAATGAAAATTAGCAACGAAAATCCAATTTCGTTGCTATTTTAAATTAAAAATAAAAAATAGTATTTTCGTTGCTAAAATAGCAACGGAAGTGACATTCCATTGCTAAATAGCAACGGATTTTGTAGCAATGGAATTTATATTTCGTTGCTATTTTAGCAACGGAATTTTTTTTCGTTGCTAAATTTCGTTCCAAAAATTTTTTCGCCATCTAATGGCGCCATATTTAGCAACGGTTATATATTTCCGTTGCTATTTATCGTTGCTAAATTTTGGCGCTAAAATTTTCACCCTTTTTAGCAACGGAATACTACCATTTTTTATTCCGTTGCTAAATATTAAAAATTAAACCAAATTTATCAACGGAATTTAATTTTCATTGCTAATTAGCAACGAAAAATAAATTCCTTTTTTCGTTGCTAAATTAGCAACGAAAATAATTCCGTTGCTATTTTAATATTTTCTTATAGTGATAAGCACATGACTCATTTCATCCTTGATATCACCACCACCTTGACTGTCCATAGAAATACTTAAGAACTCCAACTTGGATTCTAGATTTTTAATTCCCTTTTCTTAATCTCTCAATAGATGCTCTTGAGTCTTTATCAAATTCTCTTGGTTTTGCAATATAGCCTCTTAATTTTTTTATCTTCTTCTCTTGAGAATTAATTATAGCCATCCATTCTTTTTTTTCAGCTCTAAATTACCTTTTCTTACTTGCAAGCAAGTCAAGAAGAACTTATGATTTGGAGGCACTAGACTCTTGTGAAACCCATGAAGAATAAGATTCTTCTAAGGATGGTGATGAATAGATTATTGAAGGTTGATGCGAGTGTTGCAGTTCTTGCATCTCTTTCCTCAACCTTCCATTTGTGCTCTCAAAAAAACCAATTCATAGTCTTGAACATAATCATGCATCATGTTGTAAATGACTAAATATCTTCTTGCAAAGAATAACACCAGATCAAATTAAATAAAAAAAAATCTCAAACTAACTCAATTACAAATATTAAACTAACAGCATTGCCGTTCCCCGGCAACGGTGCCAAAAACTTGACCAGTGTCTAGTAAGTGTACTAGATCGGCTAGTAATATAAGAAAATATAATTAAGTTCTAGATATCAAACCTAAGGGAATTGTGTAAAAGCTGTGTATTTCAAATTCTAAAATGAGTGATGTGTGCAAAGAATCCCTAAGTTTAGAGTGACGAAAAACTAACTAAATGAAAAAAAAACTAAAACAACTAAGGTATTAAACTAAAATAATTAATTATTGACTTAAGCAAGTAAACATAAACTTAAACAAAGCAAGATATAAAAGAGGGTAAAATTCAATAATAAAAGGCACTTCAGCTAACAGACCATCCACCTTAACTTCTGTTATAATGACTCAATTAAAAGATAATACAAGTGATTATGAAAAATCAATGTAAATTTAGATATCTTATTCAGGATATCATTCTAAGTATTAAATCCTCTTATTAAGAACAAGCCAATACTTAGCTTAAAAATCCAATTTATAAACTCCTAAGCATTCAATAGGCCCTTTCTCAAGATATCTTACTTAGCCTATTCTTAATTCAACTTTCTTATTTTTAATTTCACTCTTTACCAATACAGAATTATCTCAATTTTCAGAATATAAACATGCATCAATTTCGTTGAATTAAACTAAGAACATATATATCATTAGTCATACTTGAAACTGATCATTAATCATTTATTCAATACATCAATTATCAACTCCATCACAACTCAAGATAAAAATCTACTCAAGAATTAAAAAATAACACACTTGCATTGAATTAAAACTCAAATTAAAGTCATTACAAATAGAAGTATGAGGGTTCAAGTTCCCTCAGCAAAAGTAAAGAAAACTACTCATTCATTATCTTAAAACAAAAGAAAAATTGAAATTAAAAAGATACAAACACATAAAGCTAAGAAGCTTCTCTTGATCTCTTCTCAGAACATCAAGTTCTAGCCTCCAAGCCTTTTATTCTTTCTTGAAAACTAGGTTAAAACTTAAGTAAAAATTCATAAATATATTAATCCCTTTTAATTCTAGTGTTTAAGTTTGCTTAAATACTTTGAAAAGAAGAAGTTTGATGCCCTGTAACTTCCTAAACCATATGACATAATAGTTTTATTGTAATAGGAAGTTTTCCCCTTGGTTGAGGACTTTTCTCCCTTAAGTGAAGGCTTATTTCCCTCAGGTAAGGGCTTATTCCCCTCGGGCGAGGGCTTTATCTTTGTACTTAATGTGCATCTTAGCTTTAAAATTCCCAAATTGCTCCAATTTTCTTCCTTTCTTCAAATAACTTCCTCTTTTCTCTAATTTAGCACCTAAAAACACCAAATTGTAATTAAGTCCACATAAATTACAACTAATAAAATTAAATACCAAATTAACCAAATTAATACTAAATTAACAATTAAATCACCTAAAAATACACTAATAACATAGTTATAATTTACAATTATCACTTTTCAATTGGTCTATATTTATTAGCTCTCTGAATTAATTGCCATCACTGTTTGACAAAATAGTGGCTAGCTTAGACAACAACTTCTTTAGCATAAAAGGTCCTTCCCAAATAAGCCTAAACTTTCTTCAAATATCTAGAATTTTAGGCCTTATTTGTTTAAACACTATATCTCCTTCCTTCAGAGGATGCTTCTGAACCTTTTTCCCAAACAAGCAAGCCAATCACTTTTGATAAACCTAGTTTTGATAGTACACCTGCATCCTATCTCCATTTAATAGGTTAAGCTATGGCAATCTCTATCTAGCCCATTATGTTTTTGGTACTTCTGCTTCTAAGGCCACCCATAAAGATTGATGCTCGATTTCTACTAGCAATACCACCTCTGTCTCATAGACCAAAGGAGTAGCTCTTGTTGAAGTTCTAGCAGTAGTCTTGTAACCCTATAATGCAAAAGGTAGCTTATTAGCCCAGTCTTTGTAAGTTCAAACCATCTTAGCTAAAATTCTTTTAATATTTTTATTAGCTGCCTCAACTACTCCATTTGCTTGAGGTTGATAAGGAGAGGACTTATGGTGCTAGACCTTATATTTGACTAGCATTTGTCTAGTTTCACTGGAGAATTATAACCCATTGTCGAACACTATATGGCAGGGCAAGCCATATCTGTATATCAAATTCCTCTCAATGAACTTAGCCATATCCCTGGGATCTATCTTCTTGAAAGATTTTGCCTTTACCCATTGGTGAAGTAGTTGATAGCCACTATGATGAATTTGTGTCCATATGAAGCCAGAGGATGAATCATACCCATGATGTCTATACCCTATGCAGCAAATGGCCATGGTGATGTAAGATTGTATAGCAAAAAATGGGCAAATGTCTCAAGTCTCATACTATTGGCATAGTTGACATTCTTTGACATATTTAAAACAATAAGTGTCCATTGTCAGCCAAAAGAACCCTTGGTGCATGATCTTCTTTGCTAAGGCTAAAACATTCATGTGGGTTCTATACACGCTTAAATGTACCTTTTTTATGACCCTTTTGCCTCTTTTTCATTTAAACATCTCAGCTAGATACCATAAGGCTATCTCTTATAAAGCACTCCACCTACAGTAATGGACTGAGTTAATAGCTTACGGATTATCCTTTGATCCTTTTTAGTGTCTTTTTCAGGGAATACTAACCTTTCCAAATATTTTTGAATGTGGTAGTACCAAGGTTTCCCATCATCTACCTTGACATCCAAAATCTACTCATCTTTAAAATATGGCCTATCAAAACTCGAAATCAATATAGGTGTCATACTTACCCTCTTGGATTGTCCCTTATTAACACCAAGGTAGCTAAGGCATCTGCTAATTAGTTTTCTTCTCTAGGAACATACCCAAAAGTTCAAGCCTCAAATTGGCTGACAGTTCACCCCTCACTTGATAGACTACCAAGGATGAATTCCCGAACACTTCTATAGACTTTGCCCCTATGGCTAATAAGGCTTCCAACCTGAAGATGCAAGCTTCATATTTGGCTTCATTGTTCGTGGCTTTATACCTTAGTTTCTTGGCTAGCAGTATTTTCTCCCTTTCCGGTGTCACCAAGATTACTCCCATTCTGGCTTTTTTTATTATTCATAGCTTTATAAAAGTACATCTATCATCCCTAAATTGGTATGACTAAAATGTTCTCATTTGGGAACTCATAGATTATCTCTTATCCTTTCAATAGTTGATTAGCTAGGAACGCTACCATGGCTCTTCCTTTAATGGTTTTCCTAGTAATGTATTTTATATCAAACTCTTATAGAAGGATTAACCACCTTTCCATCTTCCCTAAGAGTGAGGGTGCTTCCTATAAGTACTTGAGAGGGTGTTTTTTTAGCTACAGCTTCTATTTTGTAGGAATGAAAGTAATGTCTTAGTTTCTTTGATGCCCAAATGACTACTAGATAGATTTTTTGAACTTCTATGTACTTTGCTTCATAAGGGAAAAACTTCTTATTGAGGTAGTACATTGCGTACTTAATCCTAAAATCATCCTCCTGAGCCATCATTGCCCCTACTGAACTATCCTATATGGCCAAGTAAAAAAGCAAAAGCTTACCTGCCTATGGCAATCTCAACACTGGTGGATGTAGCAAATATTCCCTGATGGTATCAAATGTCTTTTGACAGTTCTCGTTCCAAACCACTGGTTAATCCTTCTTAAGCAGCTTGAATATTTGTTCACAAATCAAAGTCAATTTGTCTATGACAGTTCTCATTCCAAACCACTGGTTTTCGTTTTAAACCACTAGTTGATCCTTTTCTTTTTGGGGTACAAGCATTTCTCTAATGGCCGCCACTTTGTCAGAATCTACCTCAATACCTTTTTGGCTTACTACATGCCCTAAGACCTTACCTAAAGTGACCCTAAAGATACACTTCTTCGGATTGAGGCAAAGGTTATACTTGTTAATCTCTAAAAGAACTTCTCCAATGCCTTGAAGTGGCCTTCCCAAGTAGCCAACTTAATCATCACGTCATCCACATATACCTCTACTTCTTTATAAATCAAGTCATCCAATATATTTTTCGCCATCCTCTAGTAGGTGGTGCCTACATTTTTAAGCCCAAAAGGCATGACTCGATAGGAGTAGGTCCCTCATTCGGTTATGAAAGCCATTTTAATCTGATCTACTATCTTATTCAAAATTTGGTTATTCCCGACATACCCATCCATAAAGCTATATATGGCATAAACAGTTGCGCTATCAACGAGTACATCTATATGAGGTAGAGGGAAATCATCCTTAGGGAAAGCCTTGTTCTAGTCTCTATAGTCTACTCAGACTCAGACTCAGACTCTTCCATCCATTTTTTGCCATATGAACTACATTTGCCTAGGAATTTAGCTTTTATTTGCTTCCTAACTTCATCATTTACCTTTTTAACCTATTCTAGCCTAAGCCTCTTGAGTTTTCAGTTAACTCGCTTATACCCTGGATAGGTTGGAATGGCGTGTTCAGCAATTTCTCGATCTATTCTTGGCATATCTTCATAGGTCCAGGCAAAGACTTTTTCATATTTTTTTAATATTCTTTCAAATTTTTCTCTCCTTAAGAGTTATGTTTGATGCTAATAAATTTTTTTTTGGGTTTTCTCTCATTTTGAGATTAAATGAACATGTGTTTGTTGAGTTAATGTTAAATACAAATGATTCGTGATCATGAATATGCATATTGAAATCAAAAGAAACATCACACAAGTAAGCAAAATTATTGATTTTATTAATATAATCAAAAGAGCAATCATTGTTCTCATCAAAAAGTTCAGGAAAATGAACAATATCAATGAAAGTATCCTCTTCAGTCTTTGAGTTAGCCTTTGGTAAATCTTTAGCTTCAATATTCTCCTTGCCTTTCAGTTGAATAATAAGCAGCTTCTCTATTATGACCTCTTCAGGCACCTCTTTATCCCAAACTAAATGATGTAGAAGGATCTCTTCATCCTAGAAACTCTCAACTGGCTTGATAACACCTTGTTCCTAGTCAAAGACATCATTTAACAACTTAAAACTTGGCACTATCTCATCCTTTGCCATTTAAGGTTCTGAAATAGAAGTAACTAACCTTTCCCTTAAAAAGGGAAACCTTGTTGCCTCATCGGTAACTCTCCCAGTCTCATTCAACTGCTGGTCATCCATTTTTGACCTTGTTGCTTAACAATTTACACTCAATTCTAAACTGACTTCTGAGCCCAACTTTGAACTTAAGCTTGATCTTGGCAACTTAAGTGTTAGTCTCTAAATAAGACAACCATCTGATCCTCTGGACCACTTAGATGAATCTATGCTAGCTAAAAGAATTGAATGTTAGGAGTGATTCATGATGAATAATGTACAAGCATGGTATATACATGATGCATGGATGCAATGAATGCTTTCGTTAGACATCAACCACAATCACACACAAGCACAATAAGAACCTTTCAACCTTATTACTCCCATATAGGAGGCCGTGCAATCTCTTTCCTAGGTGAGCTTAGCCCATGGGTTAACAGGGTACCCAATGGACACAAATGATGCACAACAAAAAATCAATAGTATAACCTCTCTAATTAAAAGGTCAAGCATATGAGTTTTAACCATTATATATTTCGAATAACTTATACAAATTGGATAGGGCCCGCTGGGATATAACAACCTATAACTAGTACCCTCCTAACTTGTTTGAGTTTGGTCAATACATAAAGGTCCACATAGCAGGTAAAGATTATTATAGCCATACAACCTAGGGGAATTTAATATTGTCACTACATGGACTTGAGTCAAGGGTGATAAAACTTTAGGGCTATCTAAGTATGGTCCTTATCAATAGGTCTAGCTTATTATAAGCATAATGATTGATGGGTCACTATTTTATATACCAATTGGTACTAGACTTGGATTGGTGGCTCTCTTTGACACCTTCCTACATTAAGTGAACATAAGTCGTGCTTCGAGATAACACCAGATCTGAAAAGAGATGCCTAACTTAATTCTAAGGCTCTTAGATGTATGCAATTTTTGATAAGAGATAGGATTAAAAAAATCCAATTATAAATAACTTAACCAAGATGTTTTTAGTAGCAAGGTCTTTTAGTCCCTTGTAGAGTCACTATTGTGACATGCATCATAGCCTGTGCTTGTTTTTGGGTTTGCTCTCAAAGGCCTGCTTTTAGGGTTTAAGACTGGAAGAGACTCACTATAACTTAAAAATTGGCTACTTCATAATAGAAAAGGGTTTAGGCAAAATTTATTGTTGGTAGTCAACTCTTAAAGGCATCTACTAATGGCTTCAAAGAGGCAGGTGTTATGGAGTTATCACCTAAAAAAATGTTAGGAAATGAATTTTGACCTTTTTGATGCCTAAATAGAGATTTGTGTTTGGGACATTACTTTTACATGGCACCTCGGTTATGTGTTGTTTTATAATAGGGTTTTAAGCATTAATCCACTTTCCCTGCCATATGATGCATTAGCAATAAAATTAAAAAAAAATCCCAGTCAAATAAAAATAATAAATAAGTAGAATAAAGTCATACTTAAGTTATTACATGAGCAAATTTCCCAATGAAGAAATAAATTGAATACATAAATTGAGGCATTCACCTAGGTTGGGAACATTGGTTCTCTCATGTATTTTTTTTAATTAAAACTCTTTTATCCCTTATTTGATTTTTAGGTTGAAAATTGGACATTGGTCCAAATTTGAGGAAAAGTCCAAATTAGTCAATAAAAATCATTTTAAGTGTCTCTTCCATTTAAACATGCAAAAAAAAAATTCTTTTTTACTAACTATTACATCTCTTAAAATGAATACATCTAAAATACATGAAAAAACCAAGATAAATAAAGCAAAATAATAAGTAAAATGATAAATAAATGAATGCACATAAAACAAAATAAACAGTGAGAGAAAGGAACCAACGGGAATTGACTCCCAATGTATGAATATCTCACGGGATCTTTCAAAGGCACATGGGTAAATTACTCAATTAAACATAAAAAATTGATAAATTAGTATTACAAGTAAGAGGTTAAAAGTACAGAATGATATCATAAATAAACATTCATAAAGAAGCAAATATGTATAAAAAATGAATTAATGCATCAAATATCGATAAAATAACACAAACGATAATAAAAGTACACAAAACACATCAAAATAAGCCTAAAATTAGCCATTGACACCTTTGGGTAGGTGACAAATGGCCATAACTAAAGGAGGGATGGGATGAAAAGTAATCACCGTGATTTCCCATCTATCATGCTAACATATGGCCTTTTATGGTGGTTTTTTCCTGCCTATCACTTGAAAGATAAATACGAAAGCTGGAAATTGACACAAAAATCACCAAACTCTTAAATAAACCCTAGATATTCAAATATATAAGTCAAAAACATGCCAAGCTCAAATCTTAACCCTAAATCATGCTTCAACTATGCAAAATAGCATTAACATCTAAAACAATATAAAAAAGAACAATGTTTCAAACCATACAGCTATGGAGGAAATCATGCTCAAATTAATATTTCATTATAAATATAGATCTAGATTAGCATGGCGTTCAAATTAAACATATGAGTTCGAAAATAATACATAAAGCATATTAATTTCAACACTAAGCAGTGTGAATATACATGATGAGCATGATGAATCTAGAGAGAGAAAGATGGAGGGAAGCTTAAAATATTACCCTCATGAGACATTTTAACTCTGTATGTGTTGATGTCTAGATCTTTGCTCCGTTTCTGGCTTCGTGTTTAAGAAAATAAAATGATTTTTTATGTGTGTTTTTGCTGGATCAAAAGAGTGTTTAGAACTTTTGCCTTAGAGGGAGAAGAATTGATTTCTTCTTCTCCAAGAATTGTCCCTTTTTTCAAGAATGATTCCCCTCCTTAAAATCCTAATTTTCTTGTCTTTTATACCAAGGGAGGAGTTAGAATTGCCTTTCAACTCTAAGCCTCCAAGTATGGAGGGATTAATCCCTTAAAATTCAGACTGAAATTCTTAAAAAAAACTTATCTTTCCATTTTTAAAAACTAAAAACATGAAACATTTGGAACTCCAACCACAGACAATCATCCCTCAGGGCAAAAATCTAGAATTCATAAAATGCCCCTAATTTGACCTGGACAGGAGGGAGGTAGCCATAGACCATTGTCCCTCACATGATAGATGACCATCTATCATCACTAAAGGCTAAAATCATGGTTTTTAGTGCTCTTTTATTAAAAACTTTAAAAACACTTGAAAAATCAAAAAATTTCCATAAAAATTGTGAAAAATCTAGATCAGAGTTTCGAGATTTGTATTCTTTATCAAAACTATATTGTTTCCTTATCATTTTTAATCTAGACTGCCTCGGGTCACGGTGTCTACAACATGAATTTGGATTTGATTTAGGTAGCCTTTCTTTATTAAGTCACTATAAATGCTTTTTCTCTCCCTTTATTTACATTATCCATTGCTAGCCATGCTGAGCTTTACTGATATGCTAAATACATATTCTCATAATTATTTTGTTGGTATACTCTTTTTTTTTTAACCATATAGCCTAAAGAGCTTTTGCCATCCTTTTTAAAGAATTAGCCACTCTGGATTGGGGATGTGTAACAGTTAGGGCTAAAAATTAAGGGTATTAATGCTTTAAATGTTGTGGGGTGCTTTTGCTAGGTATTTCACAGAGTCTTAGAGGCACTATTAATTACTTATTGGTGAGCATGAAAAAGAAACATTTTGATGTAGGAAGTCTTAAAAATTTAAGTACCCTTGTTAAAGGCATAAAAATTGCTTTAGTTGGCTATTAAAAAATAGTTTAGAAAAAAGAAAAGAATCAATTATAATGAACTAGCCATTTATGCAAAAATTCAAGTGTGGGGTATTTGAGAATGAAAGCTTGCTTTTATATGTTTAATATTGGAATATCCAAAAGTGATTCTATTAAATGTTTTTTTCTTATCTTTCTTCTTGAATTTATAACAAAAGAGTTGTGAATGTTGCCAATTTGTAAAATGGATTGAATTGAATTTTGGTTAAAGTTAAAGATATTTTTGAAGTTATGTGGTTATGTTTGGTGTTTAGGTTGTGGCTTCTCTTTTTTTTTTTATAAACCTATTCTTTTTTTGACACCCAATTACACTAACTAGACATTACAACTGAATGTAAGATCTTTTGATTCTTGTTCATGTTTTGTATTATTTAGTGGAGATAACCAATTTGGTTCCAATACCAAAGGAAATAATTATGCCATATCTTGATTTTCAAGTGTGAAACTGCAAGTGCATTTGTGTGTTTAATTTTCTTGCTTGGTTACTGGATTGTACTGGAGTTTTTCTTTAACTTAAAATAATTGTTTTGGCCTTGCACATATGTAATTGGAAACTTGATTGTATGTTTTTGTTGGATCTCTTTTGGTTTAGAATTTTCATTGAGTGATTTTTGCTAAAATGCTTATTTTTAGTTGCTGTGAATGTTTTAGTTCCATTATTGAGTTTGAAAGAGTAAAAAATGTGATTTTATTCAAATTTGCTTGAGGGCGAGCAAATGCTAAGTGTGGGACAATCTTTTAAACTAAATTTATATTATGTCATTCTCTGTAATTATATAGTTTAGTAACCAATAACTTTTATATATATTATTTTTTTATCATATATTGGTGTTCATATTTTACTTAATATCATTTAATTATATTTTCTTATATTTTAAAGTTTATGTTTTAACATTTGATATTATCCAAAATTTTATTTGACTTAGAATTAAGCATGTTAATTTTCAACAAATATTAAATTTATTTTATAATATTAGCTATTAATTTGTTGAACATGAATTTTGACAAGTAAATTATATTTATTTTGTAATTTTTATTTTGAATTATTTTGCACATTTGAAATTGAAATAAATTTTATCTATTTTTTTTTAATTTTATGTTATAATTTTAACGGTTAACCGAAAAATATTAGTTAACGAAACCGAAGAAACCAAACCAATATATTGTTTAATGGTTAATGATTCTTAAAAATCGAACTTAATGGATTGATTAATTTATTTGCTCATGGACCAATTAACCATTCTATACTCACATCTAGTATCGTTTGCTTTAAAAGTAGAGAAATTTAAACAAGATAAGAAAAAGAAAGAATAAAAAAGAAGATCGAAGGATAGTGGAATAATTAGTAGTAAGAAAGCCTACCATTGTATAAGTATTACTGAAAAATGCATTGACAAGTGTGTAGAAAGCTCACTAGGGCTTGTTTTAAGTGTGGTGGCACTAAACATATGGTGGCAAATTGCCCCCAAATTTGAAAGAACATGGCTTCATGGCCAATTAAAGGAAATGTTAATCTTCAAGAGCAAGTAAAAGTGAAAGGATAAAGACAAGATTAGTTAATTTAGGTAGCTTCTAACACAATTTATGGAGAAAAGTCTGCAAATCTTATTGCCTCAACTCAAGTGTATGTTATCAATATAAGAGAAGAAAATAATGATCTAGAGATTTTGCCTAGTATATTTCTCATAGTTTTTGACTGGTGCACACACACACACACACACACACAATGTTTTGATTTAAAAGAGATTAGAAAAAGAAGGTGTAATAAGTTAAGAAATGATAGGTAACAAGAAGAATTTCAAGGATGAAATTCTTTTAAAAGGGAGAGAAATGTAAGATCCTAAAACACACTCTTGAAGTAATATGGCATAACTAGGGTGAATTAGAAGAGTAGAAAGGGACATAGAGGGAATTAATTTAAAAATAATGACAATTTGGTAATTTTCTTGAATCGACATAGACACGTATAAATGAATATGAGATATGGATTAATATGTAAAAGGAGAAATTATGTATGTTAAATATGGAATTAAAAGAGGGTTAAGGGAGGAAATTATAATTTTTCCTAGTCCAATAAGTGGACCCAATGGGAGATTAACATTTGTATCTTTAAAAAGTTAAGGAATTTTCATGTAAAATGAAAGAGTTTGGCTGGCCAAAAATGGGAACCAAATACAAAAAATTGCCACTCCAATCCTCACCTAAAATTATGAACAAAATTTCATGTTAAGAAAGCTTAAATGAGTGGAGTAAACCTAGTGCCAATTCAAGCATAATAAGGTAATTGTAGTGAGATATTAGCTCAATCTTTATTTCTTAGATGCTTTAAATATGAGGAGCTTGGATATTTAGATGAAGTTAGAATTGACATGTATTGTTTTGTTTTAGAGGGAGAAACTAGTAAAGGCAAGGAGAAAGAGAAACAAAAAAGCTAGAGAAGGACTAAGTTGCCATTTTGAGGTATGATAATTCTTAATTCATGTGTGTGTGTGTGGGTGTGTGTGTGTGTTTGATGTTTTGACATAAATTGAATGTGTATAAGTGTTGTAAAGGATGTAAAATTGACATTCTTGAGTTAAATTTGAGGCTAAATTACTTGATTCATGCATAAAAAGTTCTTAGTTGAATTGTTAGGAAAATTGGCTTTGAGGTGTTGATAAAATTCCCTAGAAAATCTTCATTTTCTAGCCATATACCTACAAACATTGGAACTAAGTGATTTGAATTAAAGATGAAACTTAATACATATATTTAAAAATTTCATGCAAAACTCATAACTAAATTTGTACTAACCCAGAAATTTATCCAAAGTATAGTAACAATTTTGCCTTTGAACGTTTGTAGATCTCTTAGGAACGGTATGTGGTGTTTACACTATAATTCAACCAACAAATCATGAAATTGAGCGATTCAAATTGCATACAATAGTTGAGACATATCCCTACAATTTTTATAAGATGTTAGAAACCAATTATGTTTCTAAAGTGTTCGAATTGGGGATTGAAATCTATGACCTAAATTTGGAGTAGTATATACTTTTTTGGGTTTACCCCTCCCTATAGAGCTCAAAATAACATCAATAAAATTTATATAGGAACTAGAATCATAATAAAAAAAACTCTTATGAAAATTGTATAACTTAATTCTATTCCAAATGTTCCTATAAATGTTTTAAAGACAGAACTACAATTCTATCCTTGAAAGGTACTTAGAAGTAGTTAGTAATAGTTTGCCTATAAATCACATTTTAGATGTCCAAATGACATGATTTTTTATTTATTTGAAATTTAAGATATAGGTAAACATTCTTCATGCAAACTATTTAGCCTAAATATTTCATTTACCTTGTCAAAAATTTAGGGCAAAATTACCTTTGATGGGTGTTGAAACTAATAAAGATAAAATTTCTACTTAAAACTAACTTGTAATTAGTGATGAGCATGGTCGAATCCATAGGGCACAAATCCATAGGCCCCTTTCTTTAGAACCTCCAATATTCCCTAAATATGCTATCATATGGTCCTAAAACAGCGAGGATTTGTGCTTGTTTTAATGTCCTTTTCACCTTTTTTTTAATATTTCTTTATACCCTTTTCTTGATATTTGATTCCTAATTCATTCTTTTGTGTATTTATGTAAGCATTTTTGCTTCTACATACATGTTTAAATTTTGGTAATATTATTATATATAACTCATCTTTTATTGCATATTTATTTTAAAAATGCTAATTGATCGATTTTTATGGTTTGTGTAAGTAATTGATTTGATGTACATCTGGAGTTTTTTCAAAGGATGATTATGCTTCGAGAGTCGTGCCCCTAATTGGTTTATTCTCTCCTTTTCCATTCATTCACTTTATTTTGTATTTGTTTTATCTATTATTTTGTTTTATTTAGTTTGATTTTATTAATTTTAGATGTATTTGTTTAAAGATGTAATAAGTAGTAATAAAATTATTTTTCTGCACGTTTAAATGGAAAATTCACTTAAAATAATTTTTACTAATTAATTTGATTTTTTTCCTCAATAAAAGGGACCAATGTCCAATTTCTAACCTAGAAATTGCATAATAAGAAAAATAATTTTTTTTGTAAAGTATGCATGAGGGAACCAAATTTTCCAACCCAATAAATGTCTCGATTTATGTATGACTCTTATTTTTCTCCAATTTGGATGATTACCTTTTGTAATAACTTAAGTAGGACTTTATTGTTTTATCTATCACTTTTATTGTTTGTTTGATTTGTTTATTTAATTTATTGCAGTGCATTGCGTGAGATAGGAGAGTGAATTAATGTTTAAAACTCAATTACAAAAACACATAACAGAGGTGCCAAGCAAGAGTGATATCCTAAATATTTTTCTCTATTTGGGCATTAAAAGGTCGAGACTCATTTTCCAATATTCTGTTGGGTAGCCACTCCATGACACCTATCTCTTTGAGCCCACATTAGATGCCTTTATAGGTTGATTACCAGTAATAATTTGGGCCTAACCCTTTTTTATTGCGCAGTAGCCAATTTATGAGTTATAGTGAGCTTCATCTAGTCTTGGACCTTAAAGGTGGGCCTTCGAAAACCCAACCAAAATACTAGCTAGGCTTTAGCACATGTCACGATGGCAACTCCACGAGGGACTAAAGAGACCTTACTCCTAAAAGTATCTTGGTTAAGTTATTTATAGATGGGTTTTTCTTATTAGTCCTATGTCCTTTTGAAATTGCATACATTTTATAGCCTTAGAATTAAGTTAGGCATCCCTATTTTAGCCCCTGTGTTATCCTAAAACATGCCCTATATTCACTCAATGTGGAGAGGTGTCAAGGAGACCCACCAATCTAAGTCTAGTACCAAATGGTATATGAAATGGTGACCCATTGGTCGTTATGCTCGTGATGAGCTAAACTTATTGGCAAGCACCATACTTAGGTAGCTCTAATGTTTTATCAACTTGACTTAAGCCTATGTAATGACAATAGTTACTTCCCTTGGGTTATATGACCATAATAATGTTTGCCTACTATATAAACCCTTATTTATTGACCAAACTTAAACAAATTAGAAGGGTATTAGTCAAAGCCTACCATGCCCCGGTAGGCCTTACCCGATTGGTATGAGTTAGTCCAAAATACATAATGATCAAAATCCATATGTTTGCGCTTTTGATTAAGAGGGGTTATGCTACTAGTTTTTCATCGTGCACCATATGAGTCCATCAGGTCCTTGGTTGACCCATGGACTAAGCCTACCTAGGAAAGAGACTACTCGACTTCCTATATGGGAGTAATAAGGTTGGAAGGTTATTGTTATGCTTGTGTGTGATTGTGATTGACGTCGAATTAAAGCATTCTTTGCATTCATACAACATGTACATATCATGCTCATGCATTATCCATCATGCATCACTCTTGACGTTTGACTCTTGAAGCCATTATAGATTCATCTAGGTGGTCTAGAGGGTCAGACGGCCTCCTCGTTTGGAGATTGATATTTGAATTGCTTGGTTTAAGGCCAGAGTTAAGCTCAGGGTTAGAATCAGATGCCAATTCTGGGTTGAGTTTGAGCCAATTGTCAGTTAGGAAATAAGATCAGAAATGGATAAGGAACTGTTGAATAATATTAGGAAAGTTACAAACAAGGCAATAAGGTTTTTGTCCTTAAGGGAAATGTTAAATACTTCTGCTTCAGGACCTTTGGTGATACAAGATGAATTAGATCGGAGGCTAGATAGATGGCTTTAAGAGTTTGAGGAAAGGTTGATCGTCATGATTGGTGGATTAGTGGTTTCATTAGTACCAAACACTAGAGCTCATCTTGCAACACCTATTCATGAGGTCGTAGGGCCAACGCATATTGGGGACACTACCGTGACAAATGCTACTGTGCTTCGAGACCTGCAAATGAGGAAAAGGACACATAAACTAGAGAATGATTACATTAAAGAAGAGGATGAGGAATATGTTCCTCCAGTAATTAACAATTGTATGAATGGAGAATTTAGCCAAGATTCTTTAAAGCAATTCTCATTGTCAATAAAGATGTTCTTACTTAGAGTCTATAAGCATTCTCATGTCATTATAGAGATAAATAAAAAATATGAAGTTCTAAGCCAATTCTTTAACCCCTCAAAGTGAATTCCTTATCTCTAAGTGAATTCAATGCTTTAAGTAAATTCATTTGTTTTTCCATCAAAGAATTCCAATTCTCATTGTGAATTAAATGACTAACATGCTAATTATGGTGATCAAGCATAATAATCAAATCAAAGCACTCAAATAAACTTAAATCATACTTCATACATAAGGAGAATAAACATTCATTAGACAAAAATAAGTAGATGACTAACAACTTAAATTAAATAGTTATAATGTACCAAAAGAACTTAGCCATAAACAAAATTACAATAAAAATGAAATAAGAGACAAGAAAACATCACTCCCCAGGGTTTACTTTCTATTTTGACCTTCTGATAAATCTCTTATTCCTTTGGCTTTGCTCTTTTGTCATCCTCTAAAACTAAGTAAAAATGAAAAATATCAAAATAACTCAAAATGTTCTTAAGAAAATAGTAAAAGAATTCTTTATTTTTTTCCATCCCTCTCCTGTAGAGTTTTTCTCCCATATATATAGAGCTTGACTCTACAGATATGTCCCTTAAGAAATCACGAAAGGTTTCTATGAAAGGATATGATGTATGGCTGAAAGATCGGGTGCAAAAGATACAACGTTTGAGGAACAGGTGCATTGTCCGACTCGTGAGCCTTCTTACGAGTCATGACCCCTTCTTCTATTCTTCTGGACTCATGAGCCTGATGCCGACTACTGAAGCTTTTCACGACTCGTGATTTTGTTGCCGAGTCGTAAGCCCTTCTTCTCTGCTTTACTCATAAGCTGCCTTCCGTCTCGTGATCTCTTGTCCGAGTCGTGATCCCTTTCACGACTCATGATCTTCTTCTTTGAAACTTCACCAGATTCTTTATTTTCTTCACACTTCACCAACTTTTTCCTAAAAACAAACATAAACACATAAATTGGACATAAACATATAAAAATACATATAATATTACATACTTAACTACATAAATAAGAGAAAAACACATAATAAAAGGTAGACATTTTACATGATATCAAATTCTCCCACACTTAAACCTTGCTTGTCCCCAAGCAAGAGAAAGGTGAGAAAATTTAATCCCAAGTCAAACTAAGTAAGTTAAATCATAAAGCATTGCTCAATTTTTACTTAAGATAAGATTGAGATGAAATCAAATACCTTAACACTCAAAATATTAGTACATCAAGATTTAAAACATGCATCTTAGATTATCAAGTCACCTAATTTACTAATTTCAACATCAAGATAGTAAAATCTCAAAACTAACCATGCTCAAGAGAGAATAATGATCATAAAGCTTAAAAGTTTAAGACCATAGTTGTCTTTTTGGACAATTAAAAAGCACACATACCTTTAAACCTATCTCATGGAATTTTTAGACTATATTTTTCATCTTTTTCTTTCTTTTTTTTTTCTTTTTTTTTTATAGCATGGGTATACTTTTAGAATTTATCCCATGAATAGTAAGGGAATGTAGTATTGGGTGCGTTTTACACTCCATCCCATACTTTATTAAAATTTTCGGATATGCATCTTGCTTTATTTTCATTTTTATTTTTTTTAACTAGTCCTCATCCATTATTGAAAGGCCTAAAGGTAAGTATTATGGCTATAGTTTCCATGAGACAACTATCATCCTAAAATCTTAAACTAAATGATAAAACTCTAACCTTAAAGCATAGTTAGTAAAGAGACTAAACAATCTAAATTGTTGAAAGAAGTAAAAAGAAATAACTTAAAAACATAAAACACATGCCAAAAATCTTGAATAACTAATCAAATTAGTATAAAAGGTAAATGAATCTTCATAACAACCTATATTTCATACAATATGAGCAATACTTATAATAAAACACACTATAAAAGTTAGTCTAAATAAATAAAAAGATAAACAAACAACAACACACACAAGTGCTTCCCCACACTTAGAACACACATTGTCCTCAATGTGGAGAAACAAAACAAATACACAAACAAAAAAAATTAAAAATAAACAAAAGCATAGAGGAAAGAAAACTCACCTCAAATTCATGGTGAAGGTGGAGGTGATAGGACCTCATAGCCCGTTTAGGCAATGAAAGTGTCCACCGTGTGCTCAAGGTGGCGTTGACGATGAACCAATTGACTTGTAGATTGCTCCAAGGAAGCCAATTGACTTTGGATGGCGGATTGATTGTGTAGCAATTGATTGAACA
Organism: Excoecaria agallocha; assembly: GCA_037975025.1. Lineage (NCBI taxonomy): Eukaryota > Viridiplantae > Streptophyta > Magnoliopsida > Malpighiales > Euphorbiaceae > Excoecaria > Excoecaria agallocha. The sequence continues at coordinate 77,429 of JBBPFJ010000297.1, forward strand.
TGGAAGTGGTGATATTTGAAGAAGATCCAGCAATTGGTGTGAAAACAGGTGAATGACTAGGTGTACCTCTATAGGATCATCACTTTGCCCTTGCTCCATTTGTCTTGACTCTTCCGAAGTGCTTTCCACATCAGCCACTTGTGGAGTAGAAGTACTTGGTAGTTCCTTCCAACAAGAACGGTAAATAGGTGGTATGTATTGAAAGGAATGGTTAATGACTTATCCTCGTACAAACAAATTCTTAGAAAAATATAAGCATGGAAGTACAACATCATAAGTATGCAAGTCAATATCAATTCCCCTAGCAATAGCAGCTATGATATGACCATGTGTGATAGGGGACTTCGGGCGACTAACACAATTCAATAATTGTTTGAAAATCCAATAAGACCAACATATAGACTTACGATTATACACACACCACATCAAAAATAGTTCATGACTAGAAACTCTATTAAATTCAGGCTTGTTAAAGACAATGGAGGCAAGAATCTTATGCAAAATCCAATATTTTAAGTCCGATATAAACATTGATTTAGCCTCTCTAGCCCTATATGGTGTAGTCAATCATGTAAGAAAATTTCAAAAATCATTAGGTCTATAACTCTTAGGAGGAGTACATAATCCACTTGGTTTAAAGCCAAAAATATGATGCATAATGAAATAAGTAAGAGTATGATCAAGACCATTCAAGCGAAAGTTTACAAGTCTAGGATTATCAGCATTTTCTTTGAAATTTGTGTAAAACTCCAAAACTAAATCAGTGTAGAACTGCTCATGCATATTAACAAACTGCAAGAGACCACATTGAGATAACATCTCATTGACTTCATCAAGAACACCCACTTGTTCAAGCAAAGAGCTAGGAAAATACTTACATTGAGATTTTGCTCTATCCTTAAGAACAAGGAACCTGTTACCTTCATGGATGGAGGAAAAAGGGAATGGTGAACCAAAGTCTGTCTGTAAACTCTGAAGTTGGGCATCATCTCCTCCCTGCCGACCCCTTGATGTTGAAACTTTCTTAGTTCTAACCATAGTTGTAAAAGAGAAATGAAGCAGAGAAAGCAATGTGCAATGTGAATGGAAAGAAAAGAAATGAGAAGAAGATGTTGCAGAGAAAGAAAAAAAAAGAGACAAAAGGAAATGGAAGTTACAGTTAAAGAGAAAGAAGTGTACGAGAAGAGTAAAAGAAAAGAGAATTGAAAAAAAAATGAAAAGAAAACTAACTACAGTATTTATAGAAGAAGGAGGGGAAAAATGAAAAGATATGACGTTTAGAAACCCTAAATGTAAGTTATAACCATTCCCCCTCTTTATATTTAAGTTAATAAAGGGTAGTTAAGCTAAATTAAAATCGTTAATACTCCTAATTAAAAGAAATAAAAGTGAAATAAAAAAATAAAAATGAAATAAAAATAAAAATAGGAAGGTAAAATCACGACTCATAACTTTTGGAACAGTGCTTCAAGAGTCGTGATGTACCTCACGACTCGTGAAGTAAAAATAGGGTAGACAAAAAGGGACATGGTCACGAGTCGATAAGACAGTCACGACTCGTGAGCCTTTCTCTTCTGTACTACACGTGATACTCTTCACGACTAGTGATTCTGCTCGCGACTGAATGACCGAAGCCTCTGGAATACTAGTGAAGATGTTCACGAGTCATGAAGCACTCGTGAACATGATGTAATGCTATAATATTTCTCTGCAAAATCTTAACAACTTGATCCAAAAATTAAAATAACAAAGAAAAAGAAATCAAGTAACATAAAAACTATATAAAAGACATATAATGTATTCTACAAAAAAAAAACCATAAAACAAATAAATTCAAACTAAAAGAACTAATTATAAACAAAAATATTATGATAATGCAAAAGAAGAATTTAACAAAGAAACTTTGTGAGTAGGAACCAATGCATCACCAATGAAATAAGGCTTCAATCTATGTCCATTAACCTTGAAAATCTCCCCTTTATCATTAGCAATATCAACAGCCCCATAAGAAAAAACCTGAACAACCTTGAAAGGTCCCGACCATCTAGACTTTAATTTTCCAGGAAATAACTTCAATCGAGAATTATACAACAAAACCATGTCACCAACTTGAAATTCTTTCTTTAGTACATGTTTATCATGCCATGATTTAGTTCTTTCCTTATATAACTTGGCATTTTCATAAGCATTCATATGAAGTTCCTCTAATTCTTGTAATTGAAGCAATCTCTTTCTACCAACTTGTTGCATATCAAAATTTAACACTCTAGTTGCCCAATAAGCTTTATGTTCAATCTCAACCGGCAAATGACAAGACTTACCATAAACCAATTGATAAGGTGTAAGACCTATAGGAGTTTTAAAAGCTGTTCTATATGCCCAAAGAGCGTCATCTAACTTAAGTGCCCAATCTTTTCTTGACCTAGAGACAGTTTTCTCTAAAATCCACTTAAGCTCTCTATTACTAATCTCAACTTGTCCACTAGTTTGAGGATGATAAGGTGTAGCAATTTTATGAGTCACATTATATTTTCTCAATAATTGCTCTATAACTTTATTGCAAAAATGAGATCCACCATCACTAATAATGGCCCTAGGTGTTCCAAATCGAGGAAATATAACTTTCTTAAGCATTTTCTTCACCACCTTGGCATCATTTGTAATGGTTGGAATTGCTTCCACCCACTTAGATATATAATCCACCATAACTAAAATATACCGATTCCCTAAAGAACTAGGAAATGGTCCCATAAAGTCCATACCCCAAACATCAAACAATTCAACTTCTAAAATACCATGTAAAGGCATTTCATTCCTCCTAGACAAATTTCCCACTCTTTGGCACTTATCAACAATTAATACAAAGTCCTTAACATCTTTAAATAATGTAGGCCATAAAAAACTAGCTTGCAAAACCTTAGAAGCTATCTTAGAAACCCCAAAGTGACCACCTATAGCATAAGAATGACAATGAGCTAATACTTCACCAACTTCTTCATGAGGAAGACACCTCCTAATCAATCCATCAGTACATCTCCTATATAATAAAGGTTCTTCCCAATAGTAAAACTTCACATCATGAAGGAATTTCTTCCTTTGCCTATAATCTAAACCATAAGGAAGCGTACCACTTACTAGATAGTTTGCTATATCAGCAAACCAAGGAGTTTCCTTGGAAACTACACTAAAAAGATGTTTCCCATGAAAAGCTTCATCAATAGGTACCCAATCATCATTATCTTACAAAACACAGTGGATCAACCTAGATAAATGGTCCGCAACTAAATTCTCCTTCCCCTTTTTATCTCTTATTTCCCAATCAAACTCTTGTAACATTAAAATCCATCTCAACAATCTAGGCTTAGCATCTTTCTTACTTAAAAGATACTTAAGAGCAGCATGATCAGAATAGACAATGACTTTTTGCCCTACAAGATAAGCCCTAAATTTATCAAAAGCATACACAATAGCCAAAAATTCTTTTTCAATTATGGAGTAGTTAATTTGGGCATCATCTAGTAATTTGCTAGCATAATAAATAACAGATGGCTTCCCATCAATTCTTTGTCCTAAAACAGCCCCTACCGCATAATTACTAGCATCACACATCAATTTAAAAGGTTGATCCCAATTTGGTGGTTGCAACACCGGTGAAGTGACAAGAGCATGTTTAAGAGTTTCAAAAGATTTAAGACATGCCTCATCATAATTAAAATCAACATCTTTGCCTAGCAACGTGCATAAGGGTTTAGCTATCTTAGAAAAATCTTTGATAAACCTCTTATAAAAACCAGCATGACCTAGAAATCTTCTAACATCTCTAACATTTTTAGGAGGAGGCAAATTAGCAATTATTTCAATTTTAGCTCTATCAACTTCAATCCCCCTATTAGAAACTAAATGTCCTAAAACAATCCCCTTTTGAGCCATAAAATGACACTTCTCCCAATTTAAAACCAAACCATATTCCATACATCTATCAAGCACCTTAGAAAGATTAGATAAACAGTCCTCATAAGTAATGCCATACACACTAAAGTCATCCATGAAAACTTCCACACATTGATCAATAAGATCACTAAAGATAGAAAACATGCATCTTTGAAATGTAGCTAGTGCATTACACAAACTAAAAGGCATTCGCCTAAATGCAAAAGTTCCATATGGACATGTAAAAGTTGTCTTAGATTGGTCATGTGGATGAATTGGTATTTGATAGAAACCACTTAACCCATCTAAGTAGCAAAAATAAGAAAAATTAGCCAATCTTTTAATAACTTGATCAATAAAAGGTAAAGGAAAATGGTCCTTTCTTGTAGCCTTATTTAACTTCCTATAGTCCACACACATACGCCAACTCGTGATAGTTCTAGTAGGAATTAAATCATTATTATCATTATGAATTACAGTCAAGCCACCTTTCTTAGGGACAACTTGAATTGGACTCACCCACTTGCTATCACTTATGGAATAAATTATACCATTATCAAGAAATTTAATTATTTCCTTCCTCACAACCTCTTTAAGAGTTGGATTAAGCCTTCTTTGACCTTCAATTGAAGGCTTAAAATCTTCCTCTAACAAAATTCTATGCATGCATACTTTAGGTGCAATCCCTTTTAAATCACTAATTGAATATCCATAGCATTTCGATGAGCAAGTAAAATACCGCGTAAAGCATCCATATTATGCTTAGCAATTGATGAATTAACAATGAAAGGTAATTGAGAATTTGCATCTAAAAATTCGTACCTTAAGCTTGGTGGTAGTGGCTTGAGTTCAAGCTTGACTTCCTCCTTAGATGTCTTTGATGACATATCCTCATCCTTTCTCAAAGACTCAACTTTTGAGAATCTTCCATAGGAAGGATATGAGGCAACTTGCAAAACCTCATCACAACTTTCATTCAAACAATAAGGTGCAATAGGGTTTTGTCTCACATAATCATGCACAACACTATCAATACACTCATCAAGAACATCATAAGAATCAATTCTATTTACTACCTCTATTGGTGAAGATTTAACCATGCTAAAAACATTAAAATCAATTGTTTCACCATTAACTTCAAGAGATATTTTACCATTATTCATATAAAAAATAGCCCCAGCAGTAATTAAGAAAGGCCTACCAAACAAAATGGGAATTTCAGGATCTTCATCCATTTCTAGCACAATAAAATCAGCAAGAATCACAAATTTACCAACTTTGGTCGGAATATTTTCTAATATGCCTATAGGGTGTGAAATAGACTTATTCGCCATTGATAAGTACACATTAGTAGGCTTTAATTCACCTAAATCAAGCTTTTTATAAATGGAATAAGGCATAAGGCTAACACTAGGACCCATATCACATAGAGCCTTATCAAAATATGTACCACCTATAACACAAGGAACTGTAAAACAACCCGGATCCTTTAGCTTAGGTGGGTATTTAGAATACATAGCCTTAGACTCTTCTACCAAAGAAACATAACCATATTCTTCAAGCTTACCCTTGTGACTCATAATTTCTTTTAAAAATTTTGCCCATAAAGGCATATCCTTAATTGCATCCACAAAGGGTATAGTTATAGTAAGTTCCTTTAAATAATTCAAAAACTTGCCAAATTGCTTATCAAGATTTCTTCTAATAAGTTTTTGAGGAAATGGCAAAACATTTAAATTAACTTTAGGTTCATCTTCCCTAGATGAGGTTATATTTTCTTTAGGTTCATTAAGCTTTTTCATCACATCATCATTTGTACTTTCATCCACAACATGATCATCATTCACAATAAGACTCTCATTACCTTTTAGATTACTCTCAATCTTTTTACCACTCCTTAACATAATAGATTGAACCGATTCATGAGGCAAAAACTCAGGTTGACTTGGTAGCTTGCCTAAAGGTTTAACACTAGAAGTAGCTTGTTGAGCCAATTGGGTTTCGAGCATCTTATTATGAGTGACAAGTTGATCAATTTTAGTGTTAATTTGCCTAAATTGTTCCTCATTTTGCTTGTTAGTAGTCATTTGATGATTAACAAATTGCTCCATCAAATTCTTTAAATGGGATTTAGGTTGTTGGGGGTTAAAAGGTGGTTTATTTGGAAAAGGTGAAGGGTTAGGTAATTTGTTCATATGATTGTTATTATTAGAAGGGTTCAATTGGGCATTTTGGTTAGACCAAGAAAAATTGGGATGATTTCTCCATTGTGGGTTATAATAATTAGAATTTTGACCCATACTTTGATTATAGTTTCCTTGAACAAAACTTACATCCTCACTAGACTCCTCACTACAATTAGCATACATATGAGGTCCACCACATTTCTCATATACTTGACTAACATTTTCAACGTTGGAATGAGAATTACTTACCATTTTTGTCAAAGCCTCTACCTTAGCCATCAAGAGATTAATGGAATCCAATTCCAAAAACCCCTTAGCCTTCGCCATAGTGGGTTCTTCTCCCATATAGCCTTGTAAGGCTAATTCTTCCAACAAAGTTTTAGCTTCCTTAGCAGTCTTCTCTAACCATTTACCACCTGAAGCAGCATTAACAATATTTATATTTTCCTCCATTAACCCATTGTAAAATATTTGAGGAATCATCCAATTCGGCAAGCCATAATGAGGACATTGCCTTTGAAGTTCCTTAAACCTTTCCCAAGAGGTATAAATGGTTTCATTAGGCAATTGTTTAAATATAGATATTTGATTTCTAAATTTTGCCGTTTTATGAGGTGGAAAATACTTATGAAGAAAAGCTTGTTTTAATTGGTCCCAAGTAGTTATTGTCTCACTAGGTATACTAGCAAGCCAAATTTGAGCCTTTTCTTTCAAAAAAAATGAAAATAACCTAAGTCTAATTGCATCATTACTCACTCCATTAATTTTAAACGTAGCACATACATTAAGAAAAGCAAGGATATGTGCATAAGGATCTTTCCCTTGCAAACCTCCAAATTGATTATTTTGCACCATTTGAATGACAGCCGGCTTGATCTCAAAATTGTTATTAGTAATAGTCGGTGCCGCTATTCCTTCAAAACTCTCCGAAATATTTGGCATCGCAAAATCACCAAGCGTTCTCCTTTCTTCGCCCGCCATAATTGGAAAATTATGACCTTCCTCCAACTTAGCACTTTGTTCTCCTTCTACTTGCAATCTAAGTTCCTCTTATTGCTTCCTTCTAAGTTCCCTACACAAATCAAAAATACTTTAAGTCTAACATTATTACAAATACTCTACTACTATAGCAAACAAAACACAATTTACAAATTCATACAACTAAATATCTAATTTAGATCATAAAACCCTAAAACATCTACTACTTTGTTTTAATCAATAAAAATTCATTTAAACCGTTCCCCAGCAACGACGCCAAAAATTGATGGGGATTTATTTGAACCCTTAGTCTCACTAGACTGCGTATAGGATGAGTAGGGTATCGTTCCAAAGGGAACGGGGTAAATTTTATATTGATGTAACAACAAGTAAATGGATAGGTAACAATTTCAATTAAAATCATGCAATTAATGTAAATGCTAAACTACTTAAAATATATTAAGTTAATTTTGGATAATAGATTACTTAAAAGATGGGATGAACATATATTATAACCAAATAAACAAGTTCATCTTTGAATTAATTAACAATTGTATGAATGGAGAATTTAGCCAAGATTCTTTAAAGAAATTCTCATTGTCAATAAAGATGTTCTTACTTAGAGTCTATAAGCATTCTCATGTCATTATAGAGATAAATAAAAACTATGAAGTTCTATGCCAATTCTTTAACCCCTCAAAGTGAATTCCTTATCTCTAAGTGAATTCAATGCTTTAAGTAAATTCATTTGTTTTTCCATCAAAGAATTCCAATTCTCATTGTGAATTAAATGACTAACATGCTAATTATGGTGATCAAGCATAATAAGCAAATCAAAGCACTCAAATAAACTTAAATCATACTTCATACATAAGGAGAATAAACATTCATTAGACAAAAATAAGTAGATGACTAACAACTTAAATTAAATAGTTATAATGTACCAAAAGAACTTAGCCATAAACAAAATTACAATAAAAATGAAATAACAGACAAGAAAACATCACTTCCCAGGGTTTACTTTCTATTTTGACCTTCTGATAAATCTCTTATTCTTTGGCTTTGCTCTTTTTTCATCCTCTAAAACTAAGTAAAAATGAAAAATATCAAAACAACTCAAAATGTTCTTAAGAAAATAGTAAAAGAATTCTTTAATTTTTTTCCATCCCCCTCCTGTAGAGTTCTTCTCCTATATATATAGAGCTTGACTCTACAGATATGTCCCTTAAGAAATCACGAAAGGTTGCTCTGAAAGGACATGATGTATGGCTGAAAGATTGGGTGCAAAAGATACAACGTTTGAGGAACAGGTGCATTGTCCAACTCGTGAGCCTCCTCACGAGTCGTGATCCCTTCTTCTATTCTTCTGGACTCATGAGCCTAATGCTGACTAGTGAAGCTTTTCAGGACTCGTGATTTTGTTGCCGAGTTGTGAGCCCTTCTTCTCTGCTTTACTCGTGAGCTGCCTTCCGTCTCGTGATCTCTTGTTCGAGTCATGATCCCTTTCACGACTCGTGATCTTCTTCTTTGAAACTTCACCAGATTCTTCATTTTCTTCACACTTCACCAACTTTTTCCTAAAAACAAACATAAACACATAAATTGGACATAAACATATAAAAATACATATAATAGTACATACTTAACTACATAAATAAGAGAAAAACACATACTAAAAGGTAGACATTTTATATAATATTAGGTGCGAGGAGGAATTTTGGTAATAACAAGGCAGTCAAAAGTAGTAGTAGGGCGAATAAAACTAGAAAGACAATTGAAGTGTCTACTACAGAGGTTAATTAGAGATACTATTCCAACCTTTGTAAGTCACTATATTGGGTGTTGGACCAGTTGAGCAAAGAAAGAAAGCTTTAACCATTGCCACCAAAACTGCGAAGAGTTAAGGGTTACCCAATCATAAGATTAGTACTATGCTTACTGCCAGCATAGTTGTACTGCCTCTGATGTTAATGATTGGATTTAATATACCTGAGTGGTATGTGATGAGAGACCTATATGGGATAAGTATGTAGCTATTACTCATTCTGCCCCTAAAGTAACAGAGCCAAGTGAAGAAAATTAGCTAGTTTTAATGATTGATTATTGGGATTCCCCCATTGAAAGTGAGGATGAAGGGACTATGGTGCCTATTGACATATAAAGTTCAGCTAGTGATAGCAAGGAAAAAGTGAGGGAGGAGAAGAGAGTGAAGGCGGTCATTAGGAGTGAAAGGGTGGCCCTAGAGATTGAGAAGCAACCAGCTCTTGTTGTAGTTCCTATGGAGAAAAAAGTTAAGGAAAATAATATAATCAAGCAGTTGAAGAAGACACAGGCCCAAATCTCTATTTGGGATTTAGTGAGTGTACTATTGCCACTACCATTTCACATTCTGAGTTGTTGGATTTGGACAGAGGAGGAACAAAAAAAAAGTTGTGTATTCTAATGCTAATCTACCTACTGAAGGTAGAAACCACAATCGCCCTTTTTATATTAAAGCTCAAGTGATTAATGGCACACACATAGCATGTGTGATGGTGGATTATAGGTCCTCTATCAATGCGTGTCCTTTGGTTGCAATTCCCACTTTTAGGCTAAATGAGAGTATGTTGAACATGTTTGATTTGACCATTTTTGCCTATGATAACTCAAAGAGGCAAGCTGCTGAGACCTTTAGAGCTATAATAAAGACGAGACCTATTGAAACCTAGGCTAAGTTTGTGGTATTACCAATTCCTGCCAACTTTTTTGTGTTACTTGGAAGACCATGGTTTTATAAGTTAGGTGGGGTGCCCTCCATGTTGCATCAGATGATCAAGATACCTCATGATTGTTAAGTGGTAACCACTAAAGCTGTAAAAATGAACCAGGTATATGTGCTGGCGATAGCTAAGCAACCTTTTAGTGGGTTTCATATGTCTATAATCAGTAATGAAGAGGGTGAAAGTAGCTTTACTAACAGTCCACAAGTGATCAATATGTTGAAGAAGATGAACTTTCTGCCTGCGGCTAGTTTGGGTAAGAATTCTCAGGGGCTGTAAACCGCTATCACCACCAAGAGTTAGAAGGATAAGAAAAGGTTAGGTTTCACTGGTCTTAGTGATAAGAGCAAGAAAAGGGAGCAATAAAGTAAATCCTCTATATTTCTTAGAGCTTTGTGCCAGCTTCAGGGATTTGTCTTTACTGTAGAGAGAATAAACCTCAACTAATATGAGGCAAAGTAGTGCCAAGGTTTAAATTGTTTAATGATGTCTCTGACTAGGAATGAGGAATCATCAAGCCAGTTGAGGGTTTTTGGTATGAATAGATCTTTCTGCATCACTCAGCTTCTGATAAAGAAGTGTCTATGGAGGTCATAACAAAGAAATTGGTTGTTGTACAGGTGAAAGGCAAAGAAAAGATTAAGGCTGAAGATCCACCCAAGTCAAACCTAGAAGCTGAAGAGACATCTGATGCTACCAAGACTGAAGAAGATACTTTCATTGATATTGTTTATGCTCCAAAACATTTTGATGGGAACAATAATTCCTCTTTTGATTATATTAATAAGATGAATAATTTTTCTTACTTGTGTGATGTTTCTTTTGATTTCAATATGCATAATAATAATTATAAATCATTTATATTTGACATTAACTCAACAAACACATCTTTATTCACTATAAAAAAATACTAACATAGCAACGGAAATTGTTGATTTTCCATTGCTAATCAAAATTAGCAACAGAAATTAGCAACGGAAAGAGTGGTTACAGATTTAACAGTTGCTATTTTTTAGCGACTGAATTGATTTTCGTTGCTAAATTTAGTAACGAAATTCAAAATCCATTGCAAAATCTAACCAATGCAGGATTCGGTGAATTAGTCAAAATTACCAACAAAATTAATTTCCATTGCTATTTTTAGCAACAAAAATGAAAGTTTCTATTGCTAAATTAGATTTTTGTTCCTAAAAATAGCAACGGAATAACATTTCTCTTGCTAAATTTAGTAACGAAAATTTTAATTTCCGTTGCTAAATTCTCCCACCAACAAAAAAAAAATTCACGATGGTGTTGTTTGTTGCTATTCTGTCACTAAAAATTATTACAATTTTTTAATTATTATTTTCTAACTATACCTCAACAACCTTCAAGCAGGCACAAATAACCAAATTTCACAAACTGTTACATTTCCAATTATAAGTCTCAAAACCGCTCTATTTCTCTTTGCACTCACTTTCAACAAATAATAGACAATTAAACGTCCCTTAAATTGCAATACAATAACTTAGTAGTGCCTTAATCTCATCAATGTTATCAAGAAAGAAATAAAAGTAACAATACATATATAAATAGATTAGACACTTCTTAGTTAAAAAAAACTTCCTATACAAATGCTAATCTTGTGCCACGAGTTAAATGACATTTCAAACTTCTAGAAAATTTAGCTTGGAATCTAAAAGTAAGCATAAAAGACTTGCTCGAAACTCTTAATAGTCTATATTTTATTAATCATACACAAAAATTGGAAACCATCCTTTTATATCTCAACAGACACATCTAACAGAACCGATATATACTTTAAGGCACAAGCATCAAGACTGGCAAGTATTAGTAAGATGCATATCGATATTGAATTGTACTTAACAGCCTTTAAACATTATAAATTAATATCCTACTACTAAAAATGCCCACTCTGTAAACACACTGGCCAATGCATTGATTGACCTTGAATAAATGAAAAAATATAACAAAGTGGTAATAGTTCTGCTTAATCATAGTTACTTATAATAGTTTATATAAATGCTAATTTCATTGATTCAAACTTCATTCTTACATTATTAGCTTTTAGTAAAGCAAGAATAGTTCCATTTTTCACCTCGTTATGAAACAACAAATTGAAAGATATGGCCAGACATTTAAAATACTTGAAAAAGACATTCCTATATACACCAAAGAAAAATTACAAAGATAGAGAATTGATACACAAGGTAAGAATATGGCATATGATTAAAGAGCAAAATGCTTACTGTGCTTGGGCAATCCTAGTATGATGAGTTTCTACAAGGGTAACACTCAATTCACTTGGGCAATCAAACCATAAGTTTATTAAATATAGAGAAAAGTAAATGAAAGAATAATGATTGCCATGAAAAGTGACAGAAAATTCGCACAAGCACAATAAAAAATAACAGACTTTTAGTGATAATATACCATCATAATAGATTTATAGCTCAGTTAGCATTTTGAAACACTTTAGGCATACGAAATGTGCCAACCTTTAGATAAGGTGAAAATCACTTAGACTACAAAAATCAACATATTCATGAGAACACACGAATCTAGAAATTCCATTGACTAGAAGAAAGTCAAACTTATTTTGTCATCTAGCTTTTGGCACTGTATTTGGCCAATCTAGTTTTTTAAGCAAAAGAGACATCTATCAAGTCCTTTCATTTTATTTCCTAAGAAACCAAAAGATAGAGGGGCTAAACCTTACACTTACTTCATTTTTGGTAATAGAATATTACACACACACATATACATACATACATACATATATACATACATACATACATACATACATATATATATATATACACACACACATACATATATGTACATACACACATGCGCGCGCGCACGTGTGTGTATATATATATATATATATATGTAAAAGGCCAATGAGTCACAAGTAAGAAAAGGCAAAACAGGCTATTGTAGCTGACATATATTTTTAGACAATTCTCATCAAATTTTAGGTTGTATTTCTAAGAATACAATAAAACTACAAGGCTAGCTAAATATCCAACAGATGGTAACAACAATAGAATGCAAAAAATCATTCATCTATAAATATTTATATATATGTGTGTGTTTGTGTGTGTGTACATACACACACATACACACACACACACATATGCATGTATAAATTTGGGCTAATGGTGGATATAAGGAATTTTTACAACAACTAGAGCATATGCAAATTTAGGAGTGTACCTTACATCATACAAATAGATACAAAGACAAACATCATTATTTGCAAGGAGTTAGTAAAGTGAAATTACGTTTTTTAGATTAAAAATACCAATATATTCTAAGCACTAGCTTATTATCTAGTTCATCCCCTATTTAACAAATTAACTAAATTTAGAAATAAAGAATAGAGATGCACTAAACTAAATTGAATACATTATACCAGAATGATTAATTTTGTATTATAATTAATTACCTTTGAACCAAGTTGTTGTCACTGACAAAAAGATCAACTTCAACTTGGGGAGGCTTTGATATAGTCTTTTTGGGCAAAGGCTTTATTCTAATTTTACGTTCATTAATTATTGTCTCACTATTCTCATCCCTAACATTAGCAGGAAGCTTCGAGATTGCCACCTCCTCTTCATGCGAGTCTCAAGGAAAGTAAACTAGTAGTAGCCTACATTTTAAAATTGTAAATGGAAAAAAATGCTCATCATCCCAACAGAAGCACAACTATGATAGGAAAAATAACAATGCCATCATATTAAGTCATTATACCATTTTATATCATATAGATATGGCACATTTGCATCTTGGAGGCAATGAAAGAACATTTTTATAGATTTACCTTTTATATATTTCTGTATCCATTGATGTAGTTATACAAAAGACAACAGTTGTGATTTTATCTTTTTGCTTCTTAAAAAAATGCCTAATAGTCCTTGTACAAAAGAAAATAAAAGATCAACATGGCACCAGAGAATCATGTAATAACCATGGAACAGTAACATTACGATAGATACAAAATCATTTTCACAGTATGAATAAAAGCATGAGTTAATGCACGTTACATTTAGGTTATTAACTAGTTTTGTTTAATTTTTTCTTGTAACTTAAAAACAAGATAGATAATTACTTATCAATAAAAATTAGATTTCCAAAGACTGAGGAAAGCAAAGTCTTGGCATGTTTCACACTAGGCATTATAAAGCATGAGATGTTTATAATAAAAATATCATATTTCCAAGCTGAAGGCAATGTAAAACATGCAATTGCTCAGACAATAACAATTTTCCAACCCCTATTTGAACAAGTTATGCAGATGCATAGTACATGCATTTATTAAAAAATAAAATGGTTTCTTTTGTACCATATGCAAAAACACTCAAGCCTACAAATTCAACACAGAATACATGAAATCAAACTAACCTCCACCAATTTTGGCTCACTACTTGAATACAGGTAATGAGAAATTCCATCCTTTTCCTTCTTCAAACATTTTTCAAATTGTAATTTCAAGAGAAGAGTTGGGATAAAAAAGGTTAAAATATAAAAGGGTAATAAACAATAGTACAAACAAGTGCTTACCTTCAACATATAATTTGGACAAGAATCATCCAAAATCCAATTTGATGCCTTATGAGAATAATATGCACCTGTATCTTGAAGCATACTTACTTCAAAATATTCATCATAATGTTCCATTAATCCCATTCCAATCTCAACAAATATATCCAAAACATTCTTCAATAATACCATATTAATCTTCTCTCCCTCATGTTCTCTATCAATCTAGTCTCCACCAGGAAAAGAAAAGCAATTATCAAATATCTTACAGTAAATAAAAGTAAAACTAGAATGTTTTAATAAGCAGTAACATATAAGAACAATCACAACATCTTTAGCTTTTCCATTTACTTATTGGTAGCTTTTTCATCTCTAGCTCAGCCCAACTTCATTAAGTGCAGGAAGTGACCTTCAAGTAATGGAGTAGCAATCCAAATAAAGAAAGAAGTGTGATAGCCACTTAACCATAATTTTATGGTTAGACCATCTCTTCACAAGTTCCCTTAGCATGAATTCATCATGTTTCTCCCATATAGATGGCAACACTTAATTTATACAAAAAAAGGAAAGAAAAAAAAGCGAGGAGGTGTTATTGAGAGAATAAGCCACATCATGACAAACAATTTATTTAGGAAAACAAAGTATCAACCTTAAAATATTGCAATTGGAATTTAGGATGCAGTAGCATTTCAAAGATAAATAGAGCAATAGCATATCCATTGTATATGATATGCAATTGCAACAAGACATCCAGGTTTAACTCCTTGCTTTAAGACAACAATCCAACCATCAAGTAACATCTTTCCTCATGCTTTTTATATGTTTGCAAATGTCACAGAATACCAAATGGCAATATGTGGCTAGTATTTGATCCAATAGCAATCAATAGATTATATGCATATATTCTAGGGCAAAAACTGATGGAATATTACATGGAATTTATATGATGGTCATGCAGTGGAAAATAATAAAAATCGATCATACAAGCCACTCAATCCATGAATAAGAATTGAAAGCATGCAATTTTAAGGATTTAAAATTTACAACTTTACATGCACTTCAAGATCTAATTTTGTTGATGACCAGTACCCAAGAAGGATATGTCAGCCTTAGATCTTCACCACCAATGCCAAAGGAATAGCCTTTACGCCACTCCTCTCTATGTTCACACACACAATTGCAAGCAAAGCTTAAAACCGAGATTGCTAGCTCTCTATTTTAGTATTGTGTAATGGCAATGGATTGAAGCTACAAGATTTGATCTTGCATTTCTTTTAGGTTGCTATTACTGCTCAAGAACACAAGAGAATGAGGAAGAATCCTTTCTTCTTGTTAATTCGGCCAAGAGAATTTTGTGAGAGAGAGAGAGAGTTTTCACGCCACCACCACTAGGGTTTTATTTTTTCTCATTCAATATATTTATGTCATTTATTTTTAAGTGTTAATTCTAAAATCCACTACCTCAAGATAGTTAATTTAGCCTTAATCACTTCCTAAAATCAAGTGACATATATTAATTCAAACTCTTTTGAATTAATTTGAAATAAATCTAAGACATTTTAATCTAATAAATCACTTAATTCAAACTCATTCACTTCAATTTTCATTTAATTGATTTAATTTGATTAAAATTCTTTTAGGTTTTAATACTCAATTAATTAAATTAATACAAGATAATTAATTAATTAAAATTAAACCTTGTGGGATGAATTTCTCTCTCTCATGGACCAAAGTCCAATAGCAATTTTAATACCCATTACATACATTAATTTGACTTTAATTAAAAGCCCAAATTAATGCCCAATACTTTATTTAACTATTTTAAGCCCAATGCTTTATGTGCGATCCTATAGATCCATTTAATATTGGCAATGAATTAATTCAAAGGCTATATATATTCTCTAGTAAGATATTATAGCATTCCAAATTAAATGAAAATGCAAATGGCATTTAGTGACCTAATGCAATTTTGCATAGTCCCTTACCCATAAATATCAGAATTAATATAAGGTATAGAACTAGTCATCCTTATATATATTAATTCCTTTCTTGATATTCTAGAGACACTGAACTCTCAGATAAATAATGATTACTCATTATTTCATCTTGGTATGGCCATACACTTCTCAGTTCACTGATCAAGTGGCCGATGATATTTTCTCTCTTATTGAGAGGGGTAATCCCTTCACTTCTCCCATGCTCTCTAACATGAATTAATGCATACCCAAGCATACCCATACTTGTCACTCTGTTATGAGCACGTTAGGTGTATGTCAAAGTACACATTAATTCATAATGAGTTTCATAGAGATTTTAGGTCTAAGAACTCCGATGCAAAACTTGCATTTGAGAAACACTTATGACTTGTACCATGTAGTGTTCTCATGAATGGACCGAATCCAGATACCATATTCTAAATCTCTGATTGACACTCTTCTCCTTATGATCCGTAAGACAGAACTCAACTTATCAGAGAGAGCATACTAGTCTTAATTCATTGTTATTCCCATAACAATGACTGACTAGGGATATTTAGAATGAAGTCTCTATTGTTTCAAGGTCTTACAACCATGTGCCTCACACATGATAACTTAAACTGAAACAACATTCTTGGATAGTTCTATCAATTGATATGCACAAGAATACAATAGATAAAACAAATGCATCATTTATTAACTAAAGTATTTTATTACAATGTATTGGGTCTAGGGCTTACACTAACAAAAACTAGCCCCACAATGAATCATTCGCAAAGTCATAAGTTCTACATTGATTTAAAATATTAAAATTCAGAACTAAGAGTAAGAAAATAGTCCAACTGTTGCCAAAGAATAAGAAAAAAACTATTGCTAGGCACCTAAACTCTCTACAAATTTAAATAAAATATGGTTTTCTACATAAGCACTATGGATAACCTATTAACCTGTACCTAGGAAAAATCTAAAACAAAAATTACATTAACCTATTTTGTTACTATTGAAGTGATATAATCTTCAAAAGCCTCCTTGTACTTGTCGTATAGCTGCTGAGAATAATCATGAGGTGGCTTTTGTGCACACATGTTGTATATGGTATTGCAGTTTTCATTTTAGGAAGAATTAGGTTTGGTCAGTGATATATGATATGCATATAAGTTTGATCGCACTAAAAAAAAATTAAAAATAAAAAGAAAAAAAAGACATACGTGCATAAAAACAACAACTAATCTAGATATTTAAGCCAATGCTTCAAAAGCAACCGATCTTACTCATAACCGTCTATAAACTAAACAAAGCATTACAAAAAAAACCAAAATCAAAATCGAACAAATCCTAAAAATTAAGCAAACACGTAGGGTAATAGATATTAGGACAATGAGAGTAAAAATCATGGAGAGTGGAAAAATGTTGTAATACCGTATACAATAGAGAAACCCTAACCCTAATCAATTTAGAATAGGAGAGAGATCTTTTTGTTGCTTTGAAAGAGAGCAAAAATTGCAAAATTAAATTGAGTTAGATTTGACAGTAAAAATACATCCAGCTCGAAGGTAAAGGCATGGGAGAAGGGAGGCATCGGTGTCGGAGAGGAAAGGGAGAAAGAGAAGGCAAGGGAAAGAAAGGGCAAGGGAGGAAGAAACAAGATGTCAATGCAAAGAGAGCAAAAAGAGGAAGAAAAAATGAATAATTTATACCTATGACAAAAATTAAAATAGCAATGGAATTGATTTTTGGTTGCTATTTTTGCAACGAAATGTCTTTTTCGTCACTAAAATAACGACTAAAAATACATTTTATTGCTATTTTAGCAATGAAAAATTATTATTCCATTGCTAAATTAGCAACGAAATTTATTTCTATTTGTGATTTTCATTGCAAAGTTTTGCTAGCACCAATTACCAACGAAAATGCAATTTCGTTGCTAAATTCTGCCATAAAATTGTGGTGCTAAAAATTCCCTCCATTTTTAGCAACAGAAGACAACTATTTTCCATTTCTGTTGCTAAACCTAAAAACTTCCAACGATTTTAGCAATGGAATTTGATTTTCATTGCTAATTAACAATGGAATTTGAATTAGTAACGAAAATAAATTTTGTTGCTATTTCAAAATTTTCTTATAGTGATTTAATCTTAGAATAAAAGAAAACCCAAAAGAAATTTTATTAGCATAAGATATAACTCCTGAAGAGAGAGAATATTAAAAAAATATTAAAAAGTCTCTGCCTAAATCTATGAGGACATGCTGGAAATAGATCAAGAGATTGCTGAACATGCCATCCCAACCTATCCAGGGTACAAACCAGTTAAGCAAAAGCTTAGGAGACTTAGGCTAGAGTGGGCTAAAAAAGTTAAGGATAAGGTCAAAAAGCAAATAAAGGCCAAGTCTTAGTGAAGGTTCAATAACCTACATGGTTGGCAAATGTAGTCCTCGTGGCAAAGAAGGATGGAAGAGTTAAAGTCTATGTGGACTATAAGGATTTGAACAAGGCTTGCCTAAAAGATAACTTGCCCTTACCTCACATAGATGTCTTAGTAGATAATGCAGCCGCTTGTACCATGTATAGCTTTGTAGATAGGTATGCTGGGAATAATAAGATTTTAAACAAGATGTGGATAGGATCAAGAAAGCTTTCATTATTGAATGGGGTACTTACACATATCGGGTTACGCCTTTTTGACTTAAGAATGCAAAGTCACCTATCAAATGATGGCAACTAGAATATTATATGACTTGATCCACAAAGAAGTAAGGGTGTATATGGATGACATGATGATCAAGTTGGTTACCTGAGAAGGTCACTTTAAGGCATTAAAGAAGTTCTTTCAAATGATGGATAAGTATAACCTTCACTTCAACCCTTAGAAGTGCATATTTGGGGTTACTTCGGGTAAGCTCTTAGGACATATGGTGAGCTAGAGAGGGATATGAATAGATCCTGACAAAGTAAAAGCCATTATAGAGATTCCTATGCCTCACAAGGAAAAGAAGGTTAGAGGATTTGTAACACCTCGATAATTCCAAAGTAATGGATTATACCAAAGTTGACTAATAAATTTTATCAAATGTCAAATTTTGATTCGAGAATAGTTAATAACTCTGATTAAACATTTTAGTCCCAAATGAAATTAACTAAGGCTATTAAGTCGAGTTAAAAACAATTTCAATAATTAAGCAATGCACGATTAAATCATTAATGAAATTAGAGAATTAGAATTAATTTTGAAATTTTAAGAGAGGTAAAATAAAACAAATAAGAATATTAACATGAAGATTTTGTGAGAATTATAGGCTTTAGGGGGAAAATCCCAAAACTAAATTAAACCATGGCCACATAAAAAAATCGGGGAAAGAGAAGAGAAAGAAAGGAACAGAGGGGAACTTAGGAAAGAGAGAGTGGAGGGACAGGGGAGGCTAAATGATGCACTAGTGCTGGCTTGATTTTAATGGCGATGACAACCCGATGACGTCCCTTTCATGATAGCCAGCCATGCTGTTAGAGAGTATACCCTAGAGCCCATGTAAAAGGGATGTATTTCATATGTATGAATTCATATTCTTAATAAAAGGCATCATTCATTTATTAATTTTATGTTTAAATGCATGAGTTTGTAAATCTTAAATTAATAAATAAAGTCCTTGATATTATAAACACAGTGCAAAGGCAATCATGAAAGTGTTCATGATATGAGATGTCTATTGCATGCAAATGTGTTAATATCTAAATATCCCTTGTCATAAAATTAACAAGATAGGATATTGTTAATTCGGATAGACTAGCACATGTTATGTTTCTTGAATGGTTCAAGCAATGGTTCTCATAACTGTGATTATGGAAGATAATCAAAGCTAACATATGGATGCTTGTTAAAAGAACAAGTTCATTGGAGACCTGCAAAGAGAATGCTCACATGGATATTAAATCTATGTCACTGAGGAATCTCTTCATAGCGGTTGTGCAAGTATCCTTAGACTTAAAATCACCAAAGTTATCTTAAGTAGCAAGTGGTATGTTTTGACTCCATAACTGATTACTTCCACCTGGGAGTGAACATAGTTAGGAGATTAAGTATATCATGACCTAGTTAAAGATAGTTGAGTGATTGACAAAGGATTCACCATCCCAAATTTATTAAGGGAAGTTATCTCGTATGATTCTATAGTTGCCTTGTTTAGAGAATCTCTGGCCAAAGTAATATGCCAAGATGGATAGAGATCCATGAAGGGCATTTTGGGAACAATGGTTAAATTAATAGAACATACATAATTAGATTTATATGAATTGACAGGAATCCATACTTAGAATCTAATTGAGATAAGAGTGGTGAAAGGAGTAATTACATGGTAATTATTTCCATGGAAAGGTATAGTCAAACCATTTGACTTTCCTGACATTTGAGTAGTTATGATGCCTAGCTAGAGGCCGCTCATGATTTGTATAATAGTGTATAATGAATATCAATAGGGATTGATGAAATGATTTAAAGAAGTTCAAATCATGTGAGTTTTGAATAGAACCCACAATTACATATTATATTGCCAACATAGACAGGAACCCAATAGGTCACACACATATAGAGAAAAGGATAAAATAGTAAAATGACAAGGATAATAATATTTGATATTTTTATGGGAATAGAGAAGTGAATAAGAGAATAATTAATTAAAGAGTTTAATTAATTATGATCAAGTAAAATTGTTCACATAACTTTTTAGAAATATTCTGTAAAAAGAACTTAATTGAAATAATGTATTTCATAATTAATTATTAATTAGACTATAAGTGTTAAAGGACTGATATAATAATTAATATATCCATTGGAGAAATATATTGAGGCCCAAAGAAGTGAAGTTGGCGCAAAAACCCTCCAAAGGAAGGGTTTCACGCCACCTCCTAGTATAAGGCCTTAGAGGCCTAAATCTTGGACCAAAATAAATTAAATATATTTAATAAGTGTTATGAAGCCTACATATTTAATTTGGTTGGATTTTGAATTCATTTGGGTAATTAAATCCAACTGTATGCACAAGGGGCCTTGTTTGTGGGTTTTGTGCATAGTCTTTTAGGAAAGGGCTTAAATTTGATTTAATTGAGCCCAAATAAATTATTAATAATTTCAGAAGCCCAATTAGTATTTTTCCAGAAATTTTAAAGAGCCCAATCCTATTATGAAGTTGAATTTTTAACCTAACTGTAAAAATCCAAGTGATAGGATGTTAGGGTTAAGTGTAAACAATAAAGAAAAAACAAGTTTCTCTCATTTTCTAAAAACCCTAGCCGCCACCCCTTGCTAGCATCAAAGGGATTTTGGCCAACCCTTGTTCTCCTTTTTTTTTGTTCATTCAATTCTTTTCTAGTGTGGATTACTCATTGGAGGTATTCGATTTTGGACACTGTGGTTTGCGACAACCCTATAAGAAGGAAAATCAACTATTCAACAAAAATCAAAAGTGATTTTCTTATTCTCATTAATATGTATATTGTAAATTCATGGCAAGATAAGATCTATTGGTTAAAAAATTTTAAATTCTGGTTATGTATGAGATGCATGTAACCGATAATTTCCAATATGGTATTAGAGCCTCGGTTTTGCCATGAATCTACAATTCTGTATTTTTCTGCGAAATAAATTTTATTTTGAGTTATTTATTTCATGAACTTTAAAATCTCATATTTGATTGTTCATGAATGAGAAATATTGATTTCTTGATATATGTGATCAAATATATAAAACGAAAAATAAAAATGATTTTTTTGAGAAAACAATCATTGAGAATGGCATGAATGGCTTTTATTTTTCAATAAAATTTAGGGGCTGTTATAAATTAAATTTTTATTGATCCACTCTAAAATTAATTTAATGATACTTTATGTATTTAATATGTGATATTAAGACATAGGATCAAACAAAATTAAAATCGAACAAGTTTTGCTTGAAAACTAGTTTAGTAAAAAAGTTTGATAAATTGGTGTTCTTCATGTGTTCTTGGTGTGTTCATATTTATAACGATTTTTAATCTTCTAAATCTGATACATATGATATATTAATGTATTTTTAATTAATTGGATTAATTAAAATGGACCTTGAATTAATTGTATTAATTTTAATTCATTAAAATCACTTAATGGGCTTAATTATGTTTATGAACTTGATTTAAATTAGTAAATGACTTGGTGGGCCCAAGGAGCAAATTTAAATTAAATATTATAAATTACAATTAAGTTTATTAATGGGTTTTAAGGGCTGAAGTAGGCTTGGCTCATTCCAAAAGGCCCAAATGGTCCAATAGACATAAAACTAGTTTGTATGTGAACACATTTAGGGTTTAATTTTGTGGGTTTCGGCCTACCCTTTATCTTAAGCCCAAAATTGATTCTTTTAATTATTTAATATGATTAATTAATTAAATAATCAATTAATTATTAATTATTAATTAATTGGATTGATTATTAAGGCAAGACACATGCATGCAAAAAGGTTTCCTAAAATGAAAGTTTCCAAAATGGAAAAAGTTTTTTAATTTGATCACATTATTAAAATAAATCAAAAGTAAGTTTCAAGAGTTGAAACAAAGTTAGTAATTCATTATATTTTTTACTTTATGCATTAGAAATGCATATAAGGGTGTATGATTGGCACGACGAATAGTTATGGACAAAGGCCCAATGTGATTGAGCATAATGCATCTTTCGGCCCAATGAGGACTTTCATGTTCCGACCACTTGTTTTTGGTTTGTATTTCTTTTTCAAGTTGTAATATGTAATTAGATTGCTTAGATTATAATTAGAGATAGAGATGGAGACCACTATTAAGGAGCAAGATGGGCCGGATGGAGATCCAACAAGTTTGAAGATAATGTAATTATTTTTACTTGTTTGAATCATGCATACTACCTAGGTGTGACCTTTTGATTTCCCTTTTGGCTCGAGGAAATTAATGTAGTAAAGTCCATAAATATACCATATTTATATGCTTATATTTATGTGATAGATATAAGATGCATACCAATCTATGCCAACCATTAATGATGAGACTTAATTAACTAAAATCCCTCATACTAATACTAAGGTATATAAGCCTTCCATTAATTTGAGGAGAACCAGGGTTCTTTATAGTGTGGGTTGTTGACCACAGTCAAGCTCACATTATATCGAATATGTTCAAATCTAATTAAATGAGTCATCTTAGTTAGCCCATTAGCTTGTTGACCACAGTCAAGGCTAATGGTTCTAGAGCCAAGATTAGGGAGTGCATATACGATATGTATGTATCAAGAGTTGATAACCTAATGATCCAATAGTTGTGTAGAGACATAATTTGTATAGAGATACCTACCTTTCAAGCATATGAAGTTTGGCTTGTTGACCACAGTCAAGGTCAAATTACATATCAAGGATTGGATATTGGCCCACTAAGAAAACCATCGGATTTTCTCGGATTATATAGTGAGGGCAATTAATTCGCAATAAAATAGTGGGAGTAAACGGATTAATTAAATACCTAATTAATGCATACATACATATAAACATACTCTCATATGTTTCTTTTTCACATCTAGGTCATCATCATAAGCACATCAAACATTAATATATGATCAATCTTGGATAACAAACTGGTTGGTAGCAACTATTCTGACTGGATCAGGCAAGTGAGAATTGTTCTCAGAGCTGAAAAGATCCATTATGTCTTGGATAAAGATCCACCACCACTTCCATCAGATGATGCCATTTATGAGATCAAGGGCACTTATCAAAAATACATGGAGGATAGTGAAGCAGCAGCATGTCTGATGCTGGGTGCTATGTCCTCGGAGCTTCAGAAGCAACATGAGATGATGGATGCTAGAACCATCATTTTGCATCTAGAGGAGCTTTATTCTTCTCAGGCTAGAACTGAGCAATATGAGATTGCTCGAGCTCTATTTAGCTACAAAATGGTGGAAGACACTTCAGCTGCTACTCATGCATTGAAGATGTATCCATTCCTGAGTTAGCATTTAAGTAGACTTGGCTATGTAATGGATAATGATCTATACATAGATTTAATCTTGTAATTGTTGGCTCCAAGTTATGCACCTTTTGTGCTTAACTTCAACATGAATAAGATCCAAGTATCCATTCTTGAGTTAATTAACATGCTCAAAACAGTTGATTGATCCTTCAAGAAGGATCCAAAAAGTGTCATGTTTGTCACTTCTGCTAAAGGTAAGAAGCAGAAGAAGAAGAAGAAGAAGAAGATAACCAAGGCACAGCCAAAGAATGGTGGGATCTCCAAGAATAAGGTTGCCAAGAAAGAGAATCCCAAAGGAACTTGCTTCCATTGTGGAAAAGATGGTCATTAGAAGCGTAATTTCAAGACATATCTAGATTCTCTCAAGGAGAAGAAGCAAGCTGATGCTTCTACTTCATGTATTCATATGATTGAAATTAATACTTATTATATTGCTTCAAAACAATCTTGGGTATTAGATACCGGATGTGGATCTCATTTGTGTAATGATCTACAAGGGCTTAGAAACTTTAGAAGATTTGGAAAGGTAGAAATATGTTTGCAGTCAGCTACTAGACAAAACATCTCTACAATACTTGTGGGGACTTACCATTTGCCTCTTCCAAGTGGATTAATATTTGAATTAAATAATTGTTATTATGTTCCAGCTTTATCCAAAAGTATTATTTTTTTCAGTTGTTTATTGAACGATTATGTTATTTCTTTAAAGGACAAGTGTTGTTACATTTATAAGAACAATATGTTTTATTCTAAAGCTATCATTGAGAATGGTATATTTGTTCTTGATTTAATTAAAGAAGTGCATTGATAATGGTGATTTATATGGTATTTTTAGTATATTTTTAGGTGTTTAATTGAGTTAATTTTGTATTAATTAGGTTAGATTTGAGTTTAATTGGTTAATTTTATATTTTTGGAGTTAATTGTAAATTTTGGTATTTTTCAAGGATATTTTGCAAGAAAAAGGACTTAATTGTAAAAAAGGGGCAAAGATTAGGGCTAAAAGTGCAAATATGAGAAATTTAGGCGAGAAAGCGAGCGTTCAGTCCAGAACCTTTTCACGTGACCACATAAAATCACTGAAGAAATCTACCCGTGGCCACGTGAAGAAGTGAAGCATGGAACACATGGCCACGTGAAGGAATGAAGATTGAAGACCCATGGCCACATGAAAGAGCAAATGAAGAAACAAAAAAAAACACGTGACCACGTGTGACACAAGGCATAGTGCACACGTGACCACGTGTGAGGAAGAACAATAAGACACGTGACCACGTGTAGAAATGCACATGAAGAAACGTAGCCACGTGATGAAAACTCCCACTTCTCGAAGGATTTTCTCGACTTTCCTGTTTTGGGTAGAGTTTGCTTCCTATTTGATTTTGGAGTTTGAGAAGGGATCCACGACATCTCTAGCCTATAAATAGCATTTTGAAACACTAGAGAAAGGATCAATTAGGGAATTAGAGAATCAATTAGAAGAATTCTTTAGTTTTAGTTTTACTTTATTTTTCTAGTTTTTCTACTTTTATTTTTTCTTTCGATTTTGTTTAAGTTTTTCAACTTTGTTTTAGTTATTAAATATGTGTAGTGAATAGTTTTTTTCTTCTTTCGTTAATGGATTCTTGAAATCTTATATTTTCATTGTTATGACTTTATTTTGAGCTTAATTTCAATATCGGTTGATTATTTCTTAGTTTTAAGCATATTCTTATCTTTGATTGTGTTAAGATTGATTGTTGGTTTATTGAATAAATAACTAAAAATTGGTTTTGACATTGTTAATGATTTGCATGTTCTTGGGTTAACTCTTTAATATTCATGCATGATTATTATCTGAAATATGAAATAACTATGTGTTAATTTTATTGGTTAATACTAAGAGAGGAAGAACTAAGAATAGGTGAAAGTTAAATCTCTTGAAAAGGCTTTAATAGACATCTAGGAGGATTAATTCAAACTTTTATGCTAAGTGTTGAATTGTTCTGAATAAGAGAATTTTAATGCTTGGAATGATAATCTTGAGTAAAGTTATCTGGTTTTATTTATCTGAATTCTTCATAATCACTTGTGTTCCTTTTGAATTTAAGTCATTACAATGAAAGTTAAGGTAGATAGTTTCTTTAGCAAGAGAATTTCAATTATTGTTTTGTTTTTAATTCATGTTAATTTATTTTTAGCCTTTTTTTTGTTTCATTGTTTATTTCATTTAATTTTTGCTTTTAAATTAAAAACATTTTGGAAATAATCTCGGATTAATTTGATTCATACATAGATATTATTCTTAGCAATCTATGTTCCCTTGGGTACAATATTTGGGGTCTTAATCTATATTTTCCTGTATTACTAGCCGATCTAGTATACTTACTAGAAATCGGTCAAGTTTTTGGCGCCGTTGTCGGGGAACAGTGGTGTTGTTTGTTTAATATCTTTGATTGAGTTAGTTTGAGATTTTTTATTTTTATTTTATTTTTGATTTGGTGATTGTTCTTTATAAGAACAATTTAAGACATTCTTCAAGATGATGCAAGATGATGTCCAAGATTATGAATTATTTCTTTTGAAACAACGAATGAATGATCTATTAAGAGGAAGAGAGGAGATAGAATGATTACGTGCACAATCACAAAATCCTTATTCATCACCATCCATTACTGAAGAATCTTATTCTCTTTGGATTTTGAGAGCACAAATGGACAAATTGAAAAGAATACTCAAAATAGGCATGTATCTCCGAGAATCAACGTCTTCATAACCAGCTTATATGTAAGGACGAGCAATTTAGGGCTGAAAAAGAAAGATGGAAGGCCACGCAAGAGGCTATTATTTTCGAAATTGAAAATATTTGTGACTTGCTTATAAGAAAGGAAAGGGAAGTTTATGCTGAAAAAATAGGAGTTGGAGGCTACATTAAGGGCTCAAGAGGAAAAGTTTAGAATTCACGAAGAGAAAATAAGGACTCAAGAGGAGACAATTAAAAGTCAAGAAAATTTATTAAGGGATAAAGAGCATGGAATTGAAAGGTTAGAATCTAAGCTAGAACTTTTGAGCACTCAAGGTGATGATGGTAAGGCAAAGGAACCAAATCATTCATTTATGGAGGATAAGGAACAAGAGGAACAATTCGTATTTAAGGATAAGTCATGTGTTTATTTAGAAGGAGTAGGATCTCTTGTAGAGAATTTTTCACCAAATGAGGAAGAAGAAAAAGATTCTCATGTGGAGATACTGAATTCAGTCCGCTTGAAGGATTTATTGAGGCTAGAGGAGCCTGTAGAGTTCGTTATAAATAAGCCAAAGGAGGAGTAATATTTTATTGAAGATATGGAGTTTCCAGCTTTGATAAACTATGACAAGTTTCTTCTACTAATGAGAGAAAATGAGCAGCAAAGTCCGGAGAGACCTATGTTTGGATCACAAGCTCGACCTCCCGAGAGTAACATGAGTCGAGCTGGGACTCAATAAACCATAACTTCTTCTCTAACTCTTCCCTTTTAAATATTCATCAATTTTTTATGTTTTGCATTTATTTTTAATAATTTGTTTTGCCTTTTTTTTAGTTTAAAATTTAATGCATGTTTGTTATTTGTTTGTGTCTTTTAATTCATGAGTTTAAGATTTGGGATAACATCAGCTTCTAAAAGTCTTTGTGCTTAATTAATATTAGTAAGATAATGAGCTAAAATGAGGATTTTTTGAGATGATAATTTTTGAGTAAGTATGGTCTTATGTGTCTTGAGTGGTTTAGATGTGAATTTGCATATTGTTGTTTGGTGCTGAGAATTTAAAGAGGAAACTTGCATATGCCAAATTAAGAATGGATTGGAATTTAAGTATATATTGTTTGATTAGAGCTTAACAAGAAGGGAAAGGCTTAATTGAATGAGTATGAGTGGATTTTTAATTGGTTTATATGTTTCAAAAATCAAAATTTGATGAAGTTTTAGCAAAAAGTGATTCAAATTTTGATTTACATGAGCAAAGGATTAATATTATAAATGGGATTGAATTTAAATTGGTTAGAAAGAAATTAAGGTGAATGCAATTGAATCTAGTGCTTTAATATGCAGAAAAATGAAGCTCAAAAGGAGGAGGAAGTGGTGAACACGTGACCACGTGTGAGGCAAAGAAGGACCACACGTGACCACATGTGAGGAAGAACAAAGGCAACACGTGACCACGTGAAAGCCTACTGCTTTCTCCAATGCCTCTCACGTGCCCACGTCCTCCCTCTCCAATACCCCATGCGTGCCCACGTGTAAGTAAGGCTACATACACGCGTGGCCACGTGTGAGAGTAATGTCCCCATTTTAAATAGCCACGGTATTTGTTTTCTTTCTTCCCTTACATTTTCATTTTATTTGCTCTTACCACTCCCCTCACTCATACATCACCCCTATACTCACACACCTTCACTCATTCACACTCACATACTCACTTAAGCACACAACTCAGAGATTAAATTCATTTTTTTCATTATTTCCAACCTTGTTGATACAAGTAAGCACACTATCACTTGTTCAATATTGCACTTTACATGTGTTTATTTCTTGCATTGATATTGAATAACCAAGTGCTAATATGATTGCTCAGAATTTGATTTGATTCAGGGATTTATAATAAGGTTTTGTGCATAAAATTTTTCATGAGTTCCTTGTTGCTTCAAAGCTTTGAAGGGCATTGCCCCTCGACCCTGCCCAAGGGCTCTGCCCCTCAGGAACCCCGTAAGGGGCGTTGCCCCTTAACCCCACCCGCTAACCGGCTAGCGGACCGCTGTGTTATCTAATCCTAGCGCCTTAAATTTTATTTAAGTCATTATCTGCAATTTTGATAAATCAATTTATATATACATTCAATTGAGCATAATATGGATGACTTGATTTTCATTAATATCTTTATGATGCATGGCATGGCTAATTGGGACTCTTGTGATGAAGCATGTTACACTTCATTTCTTACCCAAGCACACACCTTTCCACTAAGACACACACTTAGTTTTTCATTTGCATGATGTACTTGATGAGCTTAATTCAAATAAATTGGCATAAGTTTCATTAGTGTTGAATATAAGTTTGCTTAGAGATTGATTTTCAGTTATGTATTATATTTAATCTTAGCCACTTATTATTTGACATTGAACTTCATTATTGGCTTCATATAGGTTGAGTTTGTATTTATAATTGGCTTATTTTATTTTGTGCTTACAATGATCAATTAAAATCTTTCTCTTCCTTTTATTTAAGCCTAACCATCACCAATTATCTTTACACTTGAGATTATGCATTTATACACTGTCCACCTTGTACCATATAATAGTATACATTGAGCACTTAAGCAAGTTTGGCCTAGTTACATTTGTTCACTTAGTTACCATGTATATTAAGTCTTGTTTATTGCACTACATTGGTTTTAGAGGTATGATTGCTTGTTAACTCAATTTCATTGATCTCATGCCTTCTTTTTGACTTAATCATAGTTCTAGGTGTGGTATCTTTAAGCTTACAATTTTTCTTGGTCACCAACTTGTTTCTTAAAAGTGATGAACTGTGCTGAAATTTTTCATACTTTGCTGAAGACAGCAAGATTTTAAAGAGGGGGATAGAGCTCAGCTGAGCTAGATTTTGAAGATCCAATTAAGGGAGTTTTTCTTACCTTACTCATTTTCTTACTCATGAATTATTTTATTTTATTCATTTTTGTTTTTGCTTTAGTTGTTTAATTTTGTTTTTAGTTTGCATGTTTAGTTTTTATTTTGCATGTTAGTTTAGTTTATTCATTTATCATATATTGTACATTTAACTTATTTCGCCCTAGTTTTTTCTCAAAAAAATTAAACATATTGAACTCGAATTTAGAATGTGCTATATTTTAAAATTCTTGTTTAGCATTAGAACAAGCATGTTGTTTAATGAATTTCTAGCTAGTTTAACATTCAATTTGGCTTATATTTGTTAGTTTCTATCTTTTTTAGCACTAAAGACCTGTTTTTGAACTTAAAGAAAAATAATGCATTGAAATAGTTAAGTAAGGAATTTTAGAACACTATAACCTTCCTCATCACCCTTCAAAGCATAAAAGCAACTCAAAACAACTTGGAAAGTGATTTAGGCAATGTTTTTCTTGTTGAGCCATATTTTAACTTATTTGCCTACCCTATATGCATGTTTATCCTTTGTTAGCCATTTTGAGCCTAATAAGGTATGCTTAATGCGTGCCATATTCATTTTTCTTGTTACACTCATTTATTTTACCATATAGCCTAAAAAGCTTTTGTCTTTCCTTCTAGAATTGGCCACTCTAGGATAGGATGGATTAATAGGAATTAGGTATGTTGATGGGTGTGATAAGATATTTTTGATTTTATTGATGGCTATTATTGAAGTCAAGTGAATAGTGAATTATGACTTTGTGATTACCCATGTTATTATTGTATTGCCAAAAATAAAGCTAGTATGAAAAAAAGGAAAAAAAGTGAAAAAAAAAGAAAAAAAAGAAAGAAAATATTGAAATAAAGCTAGCATGTATGGCAAAATATTAAGTGTGGGGTATTTACAAGGGAAATTTATGACTTCTAAAAGGATATGAATAGTGAAATTGAGAGAATTTTAAGATTGTACTTTGAATTGTGAAGGGTTGGAAAATTTTGGCTAAGTTCTTTATTGTTTAAGTTAGTGGAATGAAATTTGTGAATTATTAGTCTATTTTATCTTAGAGTGGCTATTCTTGTTGTTGATCTTTTATCCATTCTTTGATAACCAATACCTTAAGCCCCATTACAACCTTTAAAAGACCTAAGTGATTCTAAGTTTTGTTTTTGAGTTGTTTAGCGGAGATGACTTTCGGGTTTCGGTGCTAAAGGAGAGGCCTATGGTGTTTCTAGAGTTTCAAGCGCAAAACCATGTGTATACTCATGTATACATTCATTCTAAACTTGACTATGAATTTGCATTGGTATTTTGATTTTTAAAATACTTAAAATATTTTAGTCTTGCACACACACAAGGAAACTAACTTATATTGTCTTGGTTGAATTTATTCTAGTTAAAGATTTTATTAAGTGCTCTTGTTAATTGCTAAGATTGGTTTTGAAATGCATAATTCTTTATTTGAGTTTGATTATTTTGAGAAGTTGGATTGTTCTAATTTGCTCGAGGGTGAGCAAAGGCTAAGTGTGGGGTATTTGATAATAGTGATTTATATGGTGTTTTTAGTATGTTTTTAGGTGTTTAATTGAGTTAATTTTGTATTAATTAGGTTAGATTTGAGTTTAATTGGTTAATTTTATATTTTTGCAGTTAATTGTAAATTTTGGCATTTTTTAGGGTTATTTTGCAAGAAAAAGGACTTAATTATAAAAAAAGGGAAAAGATTAGGGCTAAAAGTGCAAATATGAGAAATTTAGGCGAGAAAGCGAGCGTTCAGTCCAGAACCTTTTCACGTGACCACGTGAAATCACTGAAGAAATCTAACCATGGCCACATGAAGAAGTGAAGCATGGAACACATGGCCACGTGAAGGAATGAAGATTGAAGACCCATGGAGACGTGAAAGAGCAAATAAAGAAACCAAAGGAAACACGTGACCACGTGTGACACAAGGCATAGTCCACACGTGACCACGTGTGAGGAAGAACAATAGGACATGTGACCACGTGTAGAAATGCACATGAAGAAATGTGGCCACGTGATGAAGACTCCCACTTCGCGAAGGATTTTCTCGAGCTTCCTGTTTTGGGCAAAGTTTGCTTCCTATTTGATTTTGGAGTTTGAGAAGGGATCCACGACATCTCTGGCCTATAAATAGTAGTTGGAAACACCAGAGAAAGGATCAATTAGGGAATTAGAGAATCAATTAGAAGAATTTTACTTTATTTTTTCTTTCAATTTTGTTTAAGTTTTTCAACTTTATTTTAGTTTTTAAATATGTTTAGTGAATAGTTTTTTTCTTCTTTTGTTAATGAATTTTTGAAATCATATATTTTCTTTGTTATGACTTTATTTTGAGCTTAATTTTAATATTGGTTGATTATTTCTTGGTTTTAAGCATATTCTTATCTTTGATTGTGTTGAGATTGATTGTTGGTTTATTGAATAAATAACTAAAAATTGATTTTGACATAGTTAATGATTTGCATGTTCTTGGGTTAACTCTTTAATATTCATGCATGATTATTATCCGAAATATGAAATAACTATGTGTTAATTTTATTGGTTAATACTAAGAGAGGAAGAACTAAGAATAGGTGAAAGTTAAATCTCTTGAAAAAGGCTTTAATAGACATCTAGGAGGATTAATTCAAACTTTTATGCTAAGTGTTGAATTGTTCTGAATAAGAGAATTTTAATGCTTGGAACGATAATCTTGAGTAAAGTTATCTGGTTTTATTTATCTGAATTCTTCATAATCACTGGTGTTCCTTTTGAATTTAAGTCATTACAATGAAAGTTAAGGTGGATAGTTTCTTTAGCAAGAGAATTTCAATTATTGTTTTATTTTTTAATTCATGTTAATTTATTTTTAGCGTTTGTTTTGTTTCATTGTTTATTTTGTTTAATTTTTTCTTTTAAATCAAAAACATTTGGAAAATAATCTCGGATTAATTTGATTCATACATAGATATTATTCTTAGCAATCCATGTTCCCTTGGGTACGATATTTGGGGTCTTAATCTATATTTCCCTGTATTACTAGCCGATCTAGTACACTTGCTAGAAATTGGTCATGCATAATGTGGATACCAAGAGAATGAAACGAGATAATTTAAATACCTCATATTTATGGCATTGTCGTTTAGGCCATATAAATGAGAAATGCATGACCAAATTACACAAGTCAGGTGATTTGGGATCATTTGATTATGAATCATTTGATACAAGTGAATCTTGTTTATTTGGGAAAAATGACAAAAGCTCCCTTTATTGGTAAAGGAGAACGAGCTAAAATGGTTTTGGATTTAATACATTCAGATGTATGTGGTCTAATGACTACACATGCCAGAGGAGGTTACTCCTACTTCATTACTTTCATAGATGATTATTCAAGATTTGGATACATTTATCTAATGAAATATATATCAGAAGCATTTTAAAAGTTTAAAGAATTCAGAAATGAAGTAGAGAAACAACTTGGCAAGAGTATTAAAACACTTAGATCAGATTGAGGTGGAGAATACTTAAGTCAAGAATTTTAAGATTATCTTAGAGATAATGGGATTTTATCTCAACGGAATCCACTATATACACCATAACACAATGGTGTATCTGAGAGAAGAAATCGAACATTATTAGATATGGTTCAATCTATGATGAGCCGAGCAGACTTGCCTAAGTCCTTTTGGGGATATGCACTAGAAACTGCTGTTTATGTGTTAAATAGAGTTCCTAGTAAATTGGTTGATGTTACTCCATATGAGATGTGGAATAACAAGAAATTCACACTTTCTCATATGAAAGTATGGGATTGTCCTGCTTATGTGAAGAGGACAATGTTAGAAAACTATATGTTAAGTCTGACAAATGTTTATTTGTGGGATATCTAAAAGAAACGTTTGGATATTATTTCTACCATCTCTTAGAACAAAAGGTGTTTGTTTCAAGGCATGCTGTCTTTTTGGAAAGAGAATTTCTCCTACGAGAGGATAATGGGAGTAAAATTGAACTTGGTGAAGTTTAAGACCCATAAATAGAAGTAGATCAACCGATTGAACCCGGGACTGAATTTCATAATGATGAGATTACAGTTGAACCTAATTATACACAAAATCCTAAAAGATCTACTAGGATGCGTTCTATCCCTATGAGATATGGATTTCACATTGATTCAGATAGAGGCATAACTGTAGTAGAGGACAATGAACCTACAAGCTATAAATTAGTTTTGAACAGTTCAGAACATGATTTATGGCTTAAGGCTATACAGTCTGAAATGAACTCCATGTATGAGAATAAAGTATGGACTTTAACTCAATCACCTAAAGGGATAAAACCCATAGGGTGCAAATGGGTCTTCAAAAAGAAGACTGACATGAAAGGTAATATAGTTACCTATAAAGCTTGCTTAGTAGCAAAAGGCTATCATAAAAAAAAGGTATTGACTATGATGACATATTTTCTCCTGTAGCGATGCTTAAGTGTATAAGAATACTTTTAGCCATCACAGTTCATTATGATTATTGGATTTGGCAAATGGATGTGAAGACAACTTTCCTAAATGGAAATCTGACTGATGATGTGTATATGACACAACCAGAAGGGTTTACATCAGGAAATGGCGAAAAGGTATGCAAGCTTCAAAGATCCATTTATGGATTGAAGCAAGCCTCTAGGAGTTGGAACATGTGATTCAATGAGACAATCAAAGAGTTTGGTTGCTCACAGGATGAAAATGAACCTTGTGTATATAAAAGGGTCAGTGGGAGTGCAATTGTCTTCCTAGTTCTATATGTGAATGATATATTGATCATGGGAAATGATATTTCTCTTCTCCAATCTATTAAAACATGGTTATCCAGGTAATTCTCCATGAAAGACCTTGGAGAAGCATCCTATATTCTTGGAATAAGAATTTATAGAGATAGATCCAATAGGTTGCTAGGTCTTTCTCAAAGTACATATATAGATAAGGTATTGAAGAGGTTTAATATGGATCTCTCTAAGAAACGGTTTATACCCACGGTGCATGGGAAGAACTTTTCTAAGTCTATGTGTCTGCAGACACTAAAGGATAGAGAGAGCATGAATAGAATACCATATGCATCGACAATTGGTTCTATCATGTATGTTGTGTTATGTACACATTTAGATGTAGCATTTGCTTTGAGTGTCACAAGCAGATTCCAATCCAATTTTGGAGAGGAACACTAGGCAGCTGTCAAGAATATCCTTAAGTATTTGAGAAGGACTAAGGATATATTCTTGGTATATGGAGAGGTCAGTTTCGAAGTAAGTTGGTATACAAATGCCAACTTTTAATTTGACAAGGATGATTGTAAATCATAATCTGGTTATGTGTTCATAATGGGAGGAGGGACAATTAGTTGGAAGAGTTCCAAACAAGAAACAACTATTGATTCCATGGTAGAAGCTGAGTACATTGCTACTTCAGAAGCAGCCAAAGAAGCAGTCTGAATCAAAAATTTTATATTTGAACTAGGAGTGGGGCCTAGCATTATTGATCTGATTCCTCTATATTGTGACAACAATGAAGCCATTGCGCAAGTAAAGGAACCATGATCTCATCAGCGATCCAAGCATGTTCTCAAACGCTACCGTCTCATAAGGAAAATAGTAGCTAGAAATGATGTGAAAATATAAAGGGTTCCCATAGATGATAATATGGCGGATCCCCTCACTAAAACACTTTCCCAAATTAAGCATGATCACCATATAAATAGCATGGATCTAAGACATATGAGTGATTGGCTCTAGTACAAATGGGAGATTGTTAGAGAGTATACCCTAGAGCCCATGTAAAAGGGATGTATTTCATATGTATGAATTCATATTCTTAATAAAAGGCATCATTCATTTATTAATGCTATGTTTAAATGCATGAGTTTGTAAATCTTAAATTAATAAATGAATTCTTTGATATTATAAACACAATGTAAAGGCAATCATAAAAGTATTCATGATATGAGATGTCTATTGCATGCAAATGTTTTAATATCTAAATATCCCTAGTCATAGAATTAACAAGATAGGACATTGTTAATTCGGATAGACTAGCACATGTTATGCTTCTTGAATGGTTCAAGCAGTGGTTCTCATAATTATGATTATGGAAGATAATCAAAGCTAACATGTGGATGCTTGTTAGAAGAATAAGTTCATTAGATGCCTACAAAGAGAATCCTCACATGGATATTAAATCTATGTCAGTGAGGAATCTCTTTATAGCGGTTGTGCAAGTATCCTTAGACTTGAGATCACTAAAGTTATCTTAAGTAGCAAGTGGTATGTTTTGACTCCATAACTGATTACTTCCAACTGGGAGTGAATATAGTTAGGAGATTAAGTATATCATGACCTAGTTAAAGATAGTTGAGTGATTGACAAAGGATTCACCATCCCATATTTATTAAGGAAAGTTATCTCGTATGATTCTATAATTGCATTGTTTAGAGAATCTCTAGCCAGAGTAATATGCCAAGATGGATAGAGATCCTTGAAGGGAATTTTGGGAACAATGCTTAAATTAATAGAACATACATAATTAAATTTATATGAGTTGACAGAAATCCATACTCAGAATCTAATTGAGATAAGAGTAGTGAAAGGAGTAATTGCATGGTAATTATTTCTATGGAAGGGTATAGTCAAACCATTTGACTTTCCTGACATTTGGATAGTCATGATGCCTAGCTAGAGGTTGCTCATGATTTGTATAATAGTGTATCATGAATATCAATAGGGATTGATGAAATGATTTAAAGAAGTTTAAATCATGTGAGTTTTGAATAAAACTCACAATTACATATTATACTGCCAACATAGACAAGAACTCAATAGGTCACACACATATAGAGAAAATGATAAAATGGTAAAATGACAAGGATAATAATATTTGATGTTATTATGGGAATAGAGAAGTGAATAAGAGAATAATTAATTAAAGAGTTTAATTAATTATGATCAAGTAAAATTGTTCGCAGAACTTTTTAGAAATATTCTATAAAATGGACCTAATTGAAATAATGTATTTCATAATTAATTATTAATTGGACTATAAGTGTTATAGAGCTGATATAATAATTAATAGATCCATTGGAGAAATATATTGAGGCCCAAAGAAGTGAAGTTGGTGCAGAAACCCTCTAGAGGAAGGGTTTCATGCCACCTCCTAGTAGAAGGCCTTAGAGGCCTAAATCTTGGACCAAAATAAATTAAATATATTTCATAAGTGTTATGGAGCCTACATATTTAATTTGGTTGGATTTGGAATTCATTTGGGTAATTAAATCCAAGTATATGCACAAAGGGCCTAGTTTGTGGGTTTTGTGCATAGTCTTTTGAGAAAGGGCTTAAATTGGATTTAATTGAGCCCAAATAAATTATTAATAATTCTAAAAGGCCAATTAATATTTATCCTACAATTTTAAAGAGCCAAATCTAATTATGAAGTTGGATTTTTAACCTAACTATAAAAATCCAAGTGATAGGGTTTTAGGGTTAAGTGTAAACAATTAAGAGAAAACAAGTTTCTCTCATTTTCTGAAAACCCTAGCCGCCACCCCTTGCTATCATCAAGGGGATTTTGGCCAGCCCTAGTTCTCCTTCTTTGTTTGTTCATTCAATCCTTCTCTAGTGTGGATTACTAATTGGAGGTATTCGATTTTGGACACTATGGTTTACAACAACCCGGTGAGAAGGAAAATCAACTGTTCAACAAAAATCAAAGGTGATTTTTCTTATTCACATTAATATGTATAGTGTAAATTCATGGCAAAATCATATCTATTGGTTAAAAAATTTAAAATTTCGCTTTTGTATGAGATGCATTTAACCGATAATTTCCAACACATACAACCATTTATTCCCTTTTGATTAGCTGCTCTTTCTCATTGTCTTTTTCTTTTAAGTGAGAGAGAGAGAGAGAGCTTTAAGGCTATTTTTCAACCATCTTCGGCATTGGGTGATAACACAGATAGCACCAGAATTTTGTTGATGGCAAGGTAATTCTTTTGTTACCCTTCATTTCTCCTCACTCACTAGTGATAATCAGATTGGAGATGGGTAAGGCAGAATAATTTAGCCTTAATTTCGACCAAACGAGGTGGCATTTGGGCACGTGATCACTGGTAATGAGTTCTTAGTGCTCTAGGCTTCACGATGGTAGTGATGGTGCTTCTCCAGTGACCAGTACAAATGGTTTGATCTTGATGGTAATAAGTTGAAAAATTATAGATTTTGATTTCAAATTAGTTTGTGCACACTTTAATTTAGTAAATTTGAAATTAAATGTGTTGGTATGCTTAAGTGTTTATAAGCATACTCGTGTATGTTAATTTATGATTTTGTGTGTATACAAATATTAATTGATTAAAAGTGTGCATGTATTATGATATTTTAAATGACGAAAATGAGATGAATTAAGCTCTAGGCTAAAAAGTAAAAGAAATGGTTAATTAGGTGACTTAAACTTGTTAACATAATCTATTTATGCCTAATAAGGGTATATTTAGTTGGCTGGTTTAATTTAAAGTAGATATGTTAATGGAAGCGAATTATGATTAAAGATGTTTTAAAGAACTAAATTTATAAAATGCAAGCATTGAGTAAGTTAAGTATGATTAAAAGTGTGATTTAAATCTCAAATGGTTTAAAAGAATAAAAATTTGATTTAATGGGATGAATTGAATTAAGATTTAGGTTGAAAAATGCAAGTTTAGTGATTTAAGCTTGATGATTGATTCCATTCATATTTGATCAAATGAATTTGAATATAATTAAAATTTGAGGTTTAAATATAATGGCCTAGTGATTTGAATTTATTATTATTATGTTAGTTTAGAGCTTGAAAAAAAAAGCTCTGTTTATGTAAGATTTACTTGGAATTCTATAATTGATATGGAAGAGATAAATGAAATTGAATATGTGATAAGATAGAGATAAAAATGGTGTTGGTAACTTGAACAATAGAAAAACTTGTAATTTAATGACTCTAGTTCTTAGTTTAAAAATCCAAATTTTGTGATTCAAAGGCTTAAATAAATTTAAGACATAAAAAAGGGGGGGGGGGAGGGGGGGAATTAAGGAACCTAGTAACTTCTACTAGGTAAATTAAGTTCAAATTTCAAGCTTTTAAATTGAGATTTTAATATAATGAGCCTATAAAGTAAATAAATAAATAGATAAAAATAATAAAAGTATGGTATATTCTATTAGAATTTAATATTGGTTGAATCATAGACGTAGGCCATTATATTGACTTTTGCTTAATCCCATGATAAGATTTATATTGAAATTGCTATTTTCTGTGATGTGTGACTGTATAGGATATGCATGTAATTATGTATAGGTGCAAACAATTATGTGCATATTTATTTGAAAGATATGCAAATGAAATTAACTTAATTTATTGATATTATTCTTTTAATTAACCTAAATTTAGCTTATGTAAGTTAGAGTGGTAATAAAGGTTATTTCGACTAATAGAAAACTTTAAAGCTATTTTGATAGAACCATAATAAGTAATGAAAATGACTAGATAGTGAATTAAGTAAATTATGTGAATAAAAAAAATGAGTGTATACATGTTATCAGCATTAGTTAAAATGACGGGGTAGACAAACAAGAGTGAGTTTACTTATTTTGTTGAATTATATTTACCTCATTATGTTATAGTAAATTTTTGTAAACAAGGCCAAAATGTGTCCGTCTAAAACCCGGCACATTATTATGGAATTTTGATGTATTATGTGACTAGGTTTGAGGTTGCATGAAATTTTATATGGTATAATATGCGATTTTTGTTAAAAAATGTATAATAAATGAGACTAATGCCATATTAGTATGTTTTATTAATACATATAAGTTTATGCTCATTTATGGATATTATATGAAAATGGCCATGATTATAGCTATAGGTGCATTTTGATTGTGGATGAGCTAAATGATGAAACATTATACGATCTTTAGTATAAATTGAAATGAGAGGCACAAAGGGTGTGATGAAATATGTAAGTTTCGTAAT
The DNA here is from genome assembly GCA_037975025.1 of Excoecaria agallocha. Taxonomy (NCBI): domain Eukaryota; kingdom Viridiplantae; phylum Streptophyta; class Magnoliopsida; order Malpighiales; family Euphorbiaceae; genus Excoecaria; species Excoecaria agallocha. The sequence continues at coordinate 117,512 of JBBPFJ010000297.1, forward strand.
ATGTAAATGAGGAAAATTTTATTTTTCAAAAGGTATTGTGCCATAAATAGTTTATTCAGTAAATGAAAAACTGATTTCAAGACAGAAGTATAATACATGTGTTTATTAGTAAAAATTTAAAAGTATAAATAAAAGCAAAATTAGTTATTACCTATAGTAATCAACATTAAATTTAGGCAGGATAGGTCATAGGGACTAAAATTTAATGTAAAATATAGTTAATGGCATTTTGTATTTTTGATTTAATGGGAATTTGCATAAATGAAAAAGAAGTTAGTGCAGTGCCCGATATTTGCCACTCGCTATCAGGTGTTAAAAGAGTAGTGTTAGGTTTTGACCTCTTTTTACACAGAAAATTAGAGTGTAGTGTTAGGTTTTGACCACTCCAATTTAAAAACAAGATTTATAGAGTGCAGTGTCAGGTTTCAACTACTCCAATTCAAACTTGCTTTATAAATGTAAATATAGTATTAAATAATGCAAACTTATAGAAAAAAAAAGAAAGGGCAATGCTTGGTTGTGGCCCCTTTCAATTTGGTGTAAAAAGAGTAGTGTTAGATTTTAACCTCTTTTTACACTGAAATTAGAGTGCAGTGTCAGGTCTTGACCACTCTAATTCGAAACTGGTTATATAAAGGAGTGCAATGTCAGGTTTCGACCACTCCATTCCAAATAGGTCAAAAAAGTCTTAGTCCCTCATATCCGCCATATCAATTCCTTCATATCACTATGGGAAAAGAAACATTTTTCTTCTTTTAAAATGAATTAAATGTCAAATAGTAATAGATGTTATAATAATATTTGCTCAATATATATTTTTGTGATTTTAATGAGAATCTGTATATGTAAATACACGTATAATTTGTAAATTTGATTTATGCTACGAGTTGAGGGTAATTACCTAAATTTTAAAATTCTTGGGTTCACTTGATGATACGTCATTCTAAATATTAAACTTAATGTTGTATATTGAAATATATGTAATAAGTAAAAATTTACGATTCAGAATAGTTGGATATATATAGATATATGTATGTATGTATGTATGTATGTATGTATGTATGTGTAAATACATACATACATACATACATACATACATACATATATATGTGTGTGTGTGTGTTTGTGTGCATGCATTAATGTTGCCAAGGAATTTGGGAAATGTTGAGTATTTTTGGTTGAAGATGGAGTTGATAACTGTGGTGGATATTTTAAAAGTGTGATTTTTCATTTGATAACAGGGGGGATAAAGATCCGTATAGGGGAGATTTTGTACTTTCTTTTTTGTAAACATATGAGCAATAGGAATTTTTACGAGTTAAAAGCTGACAATAAAGTTTGGTTTTCATGTGACACTGAAATTAAAAATAACGTAATATCCATAATCCAATTCCTTAACCATTGTGCAAATTTGAACTATGTGGTTCTAATTCTTGATTTTGGGATACGTAAGAAGCTTGGAATACAAATTCAAAGTTCGAACCAAATGTTATATGTATTGGGAAAATATTTAAGTGTTATTAGCAATTTTAAGGTAGTAACTTAATAAGAACTTTTAATTTAATACTATGTAGTTTTTACCCATACCGCATAAGTTATTAAGAAATGCTCATTTCGATTAAATTGATGTGATTATTAGTAATTGTAACATCCAAGAATACTTCTGAGGGGTCATAAGCTGTTATAAGATTTCTAGGCAGGATTTAGTACATAAGTAGTTTTATAGCCAAGTTGACTTTGATTTGCGAACCAATATTCAAACTGCTTAGAGAAGATCAACAAATGATTTGGAATGAAGATTTTCAAAAGGCATTCAATACCATTAGAGAATACCTTCTACTTCCATCGGTGTTAAGACCACCATAGGCAGGCAAACCTTTGATCTAGTATTTGGCCATAAATGATAGTTCAGTGGGGGCAATGATGGCTTAGGAGGATAATTTTGGGATTGAATACGTAGTTTACGACCTTAGCAAGAAATTTCTTCCATATGAAGCTAAATATATAGAAGTTAAGAAGATTTGTTTGGCAATAATTTGTGTAAGGACCCAACATTGGCCTTAGATGTTTCATAGGTATTTTATGGTAATAAGGTTTAATTAGGCTTTATTTGAGAATGTGTTATAAGGCTTGAGGATTTAATGTATAAATTACTAAAGGGGTGAAGTGGTCATTATATATTGTGTATAATTGGATCAAATGATAGGATTTAGTGACCAATTGTAATTTTAGAAAAAAGGTTGAGGTGGAATTAAGAAATAAAGTTAAGAATGGGAGTTAAGTGAATTTTGGTTTTGAGGGCCCCCAAGGTGAGATCACTTTCCACTCATCTAATGACTCTTATGTGAGGATGTGGGTAAGAAGAGAATTTAGGTATATATTGGTAGTGAGGGAAATTTTAGAGGAAAAGAAGACATTGGTCATCTCTTTTAAAAGATTAATTTTCTCTTTTCTCTCATTGTAACCAACTCCTATCTCTTGTATGTGCATATGTAATTGAGCATCTCATGGTTAGGTTTTGCTCAAGGTAACTTCTTCTTTATCTTCTCCTTCTATGTTTCTTCTTCATTTCATCTTTATTTCTTCAAGGGGAATTAGAGTTAAAGGAGTTTTGAGGAGGTTAAATTTGTCACTTATTGTATGTAGAGAAGGAAGCAAATTAGGTCTTTGGGATTAAAACAAGAGTGATTAAGGAAAGTGCCATCAGGGTTGCATGCAAGTATAGGAATTGTTATTTTTTAATTGAATTGCTTGTAAGTGTTTCTGATGGATTGTGATGAATTAACATGCTAGTGTGTTAAAGACAATGGTGATAGTTGAATTTCAAGCTTTGCAAGTAAAAATTATAGGAGCCTTGATCAAATAACGAATTGCATGTGGATGTTCTTATGAGATTATGATGAAATTTTAACTAAATTAAGGAGATTTAGACCTCATTAAGAAGTATGAGAATTTCATTACATTTGATTAGTAGGAATTTAATTGTAGGAATGAATTGGGAGAACAATGTTTTGGTAATCTTGGGATTAGCAGAATTCCTCACTCTGCAGGTGGAAATCAAAGGAGTGTTAGAATAAAATAGTTATAGTTTCTCTAATAAATTAGAATTGATTTTTGTTAATGAATAAAGAACAAGAATACCTAGTTTTAATAAGAGTTCATTATCAAAAAATTAGTTGACAATGAATTGAGGTTGTTTGGGGATTTAAATTTATTAGAATTGGGAAATTGCATGTTTTGGCTTGTGTACATCAAAGGTGGAACACTCGATTGAGGGGAAAGCTTACTCTCCAGAGGTAAGCACCCACTCTCCAGAGTGCATCATCACCTCACCTAGTTTAAAACACATTATTTCATACGTTTATAGCAAATAAAGCCCTCACTTGAGTACTAAAGCCCTCACATGAGTATTAAATCCCTCATTTGAGGCAAATTATACTCTCCTAAGCCAAGGCTTACGGTTTTAGCAAATTTAAGTCTTTTTGTTACAGTAAAGACTCATTTCTAATAAAGTAAGGTTAAATTGTTTTTGTCACAGCCTATAGAGTTAATACAAAACATAGTCTTCTTCAATAATTGGTTTTATATTGTTTTGGCATGCGATTATATGGTTTTAACTAAAATTAACAATATAGAATATTAGATATGGCATCTTATATAATTATATGAAAGAAGGATCAAAACCGTACTGCTGAACCATGAAAGGACTCAATTATCATGTTTGTTAAAAAGGTATATAATTAGATATCTTTATAATTCTAATAGGCTATAAAAGAAAAACTAAAGGTTAGAAGACTAATTTAACAATGAAGAATTGTTTACGATACGGTATAAGTATATAGAGAAATGGAAACATCTTAATATAAAATGAACTAAGAATTTAAAAGGAATATGCAAATATCTATAAATATGTCTAATATTTGAACAATCATAATGAATATTACTTGTTAGAAGTAGTATAGCTATGAATGTATGTTTACTCTATGTTATCATGAGAAAGTCTATAGTTATAGTACTATGTACTTACAAGTATTTTCATATGTATGTGTATATTTAAGATTGTGAATTTATGTATATAATTATAGTATTAAATGCATAAGTATGTTCAATAAATGATTCTAAAACCATATTGTATGTCTTAAAGTAAAGCATATAAAGATAGTTATTTATGTATCATCTAGCTAAAGAAATTTAAGACAACATATTAATAAGTATTATTCTACAAGTATATGATAAGGTATATGCTTATATATAGGGTTATAAGTATATATTGTTTATGCATAAATATATATCTACATTAATATATAAATATGATATCATGCTCATAGAAAGTTCTTACTAGAATAAGTGTTACAGGATACTTTGTTGATAGTTATACATCAGTATATGTATATGTGTGTGTGTGATTGGAAAAAGCATGCTATGGAAAGATAATAAAAGATATTATTTTGCTTGTGTTGTGTTTAGGATGTGGATAAATAGGCATGCCTATCAGGGTACCTTGCAGCTGCGATATTATAGTTTTGACCCTATTTGGGCCAAAAGTATAGAGTCCCGTTTAGATCATAAATAGTTTCATTTGGGTTGTTAGCCAACCCTATTTAGATCCGCTTGATCAATTAATAGTATAGTTCGGCCTTGTTTGGGTATATATGATTGTTACCTTTAGGTATCCATAATGCTCGTACCTTCAAGTACCATACGTACTGCCAATTATCCACTTCTATAGAATAGTGGAGGCTTAATACAGTATAAAGAAAAGCATTGTATAATATTTAAGAGATAAATAAGCATGATAGGTTTTTCTGTTGATACTCATATTATCTTTATATGAAACTTGACATTGTATTTGGGAAACATGAAACTAAAGGAGGTTACATTTTATATTTATAGCTTATAATGTCATATGTGCACAATAAAATTATAAGCCATATGCATAATGAATTTTGCATCACTAATGTTTAGTAAATAATTATATTGGTAAATGTATGTTTCCTATAGACACATATTACTTGTTGTTGTTGAGTAAATGATCTATGTTACTTTTCGTATATACAAGCTATGAAATTGTGAATGTAAATTCAAGTGTTTCTTATACTTAGGAACACAAACTATATGTATATATATTTATGTTTGGTAATGCTGCTCAATAGTTCTATTGGCTATGTTGTATTCTTTATAGGCATATGTAACTTGCTTAATATTGAGTACTATTAAGTGTGACCTTTTTCCTAAAACATGCTAAGTATGGTGAAATAATAATATGTATAATGTTTTGCATGTAACCTAAATGGATTATGAATTTTTAACATGTGTATTCATTACATGTTGAGATAGAGGTAAATTAATATTCCTAAATGATAGGAAACTGGCACTATATTTAAGGAAAGATTGAAGGAGTATAATTGGAATAACAACTAGTGAACTCTGTTAATATATGCCTTGGTACATGAAACTAGAAACATTAATGTTTATGGCATGGAAATTATTACTACTTATCTGTTCATAGGGACTATGGTCTGTTAATTTCAAGTGTTATGATTTTTTTTTAGGATTTTCGATCAATTAAGGTGGTATTACATGTATAATAAAAAGATTAATTAAATACCAAGAGTAAAAAAGTACAAACGTTAGGAGACAAAAGAGTTAAGTTAAGGTATAAAAACTTAAGGACATATGAATATTTATATAAGGAAGTAAATAGATGATAATTAAGTGGATTGTTAATAAGTGCAGAAGTGGTATATAAGAGTTAAACATATTCGTACAATATCTTAATATGTGTAAGCTTAATCTTTTAATTTAAATGATTGGTTTATACGTTTAAAGATATTTAAGCTTTTATGATTACGTGTTTTGGTAACTTTTGAGAGACGTCGTCTGCATGTTTTGTGTTCTCCACTAAGTTTTATAGCTTAGCACGAGTTTTTATCTGTATAGGTTGTCAAGACAGGACTTCTTTTCAAGGTTGATATCTGCGGTGGGATGACCAACACAAGAGAGAGACTAAAAGTGTATAGTTTTCATTTTGGTTTTAATTTGTGCTGGAATTTTTGTATAGAATAGATGAACAATATATGGTATATTGTAATGTTTTAAGAAACTTATGTAAGTTTAATATTTTAACATTAAATTTTGTATTATGTGGTTATGAATTTCTTATAAGTTTTTGTATAGTGTTGTTAAGTAAAGATTAATTATTTGATTATAGTACACTTTGGTTAATGTTAAAGAATAAAAAAATGTTTTAGATAAGGGTGTTATAATTAGTGGTGTCATAGTATAGGTTTAGTTGTTTCTTGTTAATAAAAGTTTAGAAATTATTATTTTAGGAAGTTTTAAAGTGTTGGCCTAATAAGGATATCCTTGTTTTGTTTTGTTATAGATTGAAAGATGGATGAGCTAAAAAAACTAGAAAAGATAGTGGTAAAGTCAGCAACTCTAGGGCTTCAAACTTTTCTACCCCTGATTTTATAGATGTAACTCCTGATGAGATGCTGACTTCTTTAGTAGATGGATTAAAGGAAATGAACCCCAATTTGACTCAAATCTTACAAGAGTTAATTGGGTATAGAATGTCAGGATATGTTGAAAGGAAATGTGAAACAAAGAGAAAAAGGAAAGAGATTATTCCAAAGGTGAAAGCATGTAAAAGAAAAAGAATATTGGAAAAATTTTCTTCGAGCCAAACATCACTACCTATGCAAGGATTTGTAAGGCATGGTGAAGAGTTTAAATTCCTAAATGCTTGCATTGTTTTAAGAATCATTGGGGGGCTATGCAGAGTTATGAAAGGGACTTATCTTAAATGTGGTCAGATGGGTCATTTTGTTATGAATTTCCCAAAACCACAAAAGGAAAGTAATACATCATCAATGAGTGTTAAGAAGTTTATCACATCAAATGTACCTCAAAAAGAGAAAGAAGACTATCGTAATAAGGGAAAGGTCTATAGACTTGACCGTGTTTGTGACTGAGGTTCTAATGGAGCGATGTCATCGAAAGGGTTTTTGGTATTTAATTTCTCCTCTTTTAGTATTTATTTATGTGTGTTGATAGATTATGATATTGGAAATGTATATCTATATGTGACTAGTGAATGAATTATAGTATAAGCGTGATAATAAAGTATATCGAGATCATTTCAAAATGGTATATGAGATATAGTTTAAGTATTATATATAAGGTTATTCGAAGTTTTTCTTTATAATGTTGAACTAAGGTTGTTTATGATGGTCGGTATACCTGTCAGTGATACCTTAACCAGTACGGATAGTTAATTAAATATTTCATAATATTGGGATAGGGCAAAACATGTGCAGTATATGATAATACACATTTGTATTCTATTGCATACATGGAATCATCATTCATTCATTGCATAGCATTAAACATCATTTGACAAGATATAAACAGCATCATATCACATGTATAAGCCCCAACTAAAAAGGAAAACTGATAGGAAATACGTTGAGCATTGTAATGACATAATGGTATAAGAAGGTTGGTCTCATAAAGAGATAAAGTTATAGGTTAAAGGTTAAAGGTTAAAGATTGATTATGATAGATACATAGGTATAAGAATGATAGTAATATTTATGAGTAAAAGTTACAAGTATGAATTTCCAGGACAAAATTCTTTAAGGGGTAAAGAGTTGTAAGGACCCAACATTGGCCTTAAGAAGATTCATGGATATTTTATGGCAATAAGGTTTAATTAAGCTTAATTTGAGAATGTGTTATAAGCCAAAGCTTGAGGATTTAATGTTTAAATCAATAAAGGGGTGAAGTGGTCATTTTATATTATGTATAATTGGATAAAATGATATCATTTAGTGACCAATTGTAATTTTAGAAAGAAGGTTAAGGTGGAATTAAGAAATAAAGTCAAGAAGGGGAGTTAAGTGAATTTTGGTTTTGAGGGCCCCTAAAGTGAAATCAGTTTTCACTCATCTAATGAATCTCACGTGAGGATGTGGGTAAGAAGAGAATTTAGGTATCTATTGGTAGTAAGGGACATTCTAGAGGAAAAGAAGACATTGTTCATCTCTTTTAAAAGATTATTTTTTCTATTTTCTCTCATTGTAATCGACTATTATCTTTTGTATATGCATCTGTAATTGAGGATCTCATGGTTAGGTTTTGTTCAAGGTAACTTCTTCTTTATCTTCTCCTTCTACATTTCTTCTTCATTTCATTTTTGTTTCTTCAAGTGGAATTAGAGTTAAATGAGTTTTAAGAAGGTTAAATCTGTCACTTGTTGTATACAAAGAAGGAAGCAAAGTAGGACTTTGGGATTAAAACAAGATTGATTAAGGAAGGTGCTATTAGGGTTGCATGCAGGTGTGGGAATTATTTTTTTTAATTGAATTACATGTAAGTGTTCCTAATGGATTATGATGAATTAACGTGCTAGTGTGTTAGAGACAATGGTGATAGTTGAATTTCAAGCTTTGCATGTAAAAATTATGGGAACTTGATCAAATAACAAATTGCATGTGGATGTTCTTATTAGATTATGATGAAATTGTAACTAAATTAAGAAGATTTAGAACTCATTAATAAGTACAAGATTTGATTACATTTGATTAGCAGAAATTTAATTATAGGAATGAATTAGGAGGATAATGTTTTGGCAATCTTGAAATTAGCAGAATTCTCAACTCTACAGGTGGAAATTGAAAGGAGTGTTAGAATAAAATGGTTATAGTTTCTTTAATAAATTGGAATTGAATTTAGTTAATGAATTAAGAACAATAATGCCCGAATTTATAAGATTTTATTATTGGAAAATTAGTTAACGGTGAATTGAGTTTGTTTGGGGATTTAAATCTATTAGAACTACGAAATTGCATGTTTTGGCTTGTGCACATTAAAGGTGGAACACTCGATTGAGGGGAAAGCTTATTCTCCCGAGGTGAGCACCCACTCTTTCGAGTGCATCATCTCCTCACCTAAGTTAAAACACACTATTTCATATGTTTATAGCAAATAAAGCCCTCACTTGAGTACTAAAGCCCTCAACCGAGGCAAATTACACTCTCTTAAGGCAAGGCATCCGGTTTTGGCTAATTTAAGTCTTTTTGTTACAGTAAACACACATTTCTTATAGAGTAAGGTTAAATTGTTTTTGCAACAACTTGTAGAGTTAATACAAAACATAGTTTTCTTGATTAATTAGCGTTGTATTGTTTTGGCATGTGATTATATGGTTTTAGCTAAAATTAACAATATAAATATTGGATATGGCATCTTATATAATTATATGCAAGAAGGATCAAAACCATACTGTTAAACCATGAAAGGACTCAATTATCATGTTTGTTAAAAAGGCATATAATTAGATACCTGTATTATTCTAATAGGCTATTAAAAGGAAACTAAAGATTAGAAGACTAATTTAATAATAAAGAATTGGTCTATAATATGGTATAAGTACATAGAGAAATGGAAACACCTTATTATAAAACGAACTAAGAATTTAAATGGAATATGCAATATCCATAAATATGTCTAATATTTTAACAATTATGATGAATATTACTTGTTAGAAGTAGTATAGTTATGAATGTATGATTACTCTATGTTATCATGAGAAAGTCTGTAGTTATAATACTATGTACTTACAAGTATTTGCATATGTATGTGTATATTTAAGATTGTGAATTTATGTATATAATTACAATATTAAATGTATAAGTATGTTCAATAAAGGATTCTAAAACCATATTATATGTCTTGAAGTGAAGTGTATAAAAACAGTTATTTATGTATCATCTGGCTAAAGAAATTCAAGACAACATATTCATAAGTATTATTTTACAAGTATATCATATGGTATATGATTATATATAGGGTTGCAAGTATAGATTGTTTATACTTAAACATATATCTATATTTATATATAAATATGATATCATGCTCGTTGAAAGTTCTATATATATATATATATATATATATATGATTGGAAAGAGTATGCTATGGAAAGATAATGAAAGAGATTATTTTTCCTGCATTGTGCCTAGGATGTGGATAGATAGGCATGCCTATAAGGATATCTTGCAGCTGTGATAATATATTTTCAACCCCAATTGGGTCAAAAGTATAGAGATGGTCCCATTTAGATCATAAATAGCCTTGTTTGGGTTGTTAGCCAACCCTGTTTAGGTCTGCTCGATCGGTCAATAATATAGTTTGGCCCCATTTGGTTCTATATGATTGTTACCTTCAGGTAATCATATGGCTCGTACCTTCGGATACCATATGTATTACTCGTTATCTACTTCTACATAATAATGCAGGCTTAATACAATATAAATAAAAGCATTATATAATATTTAAGAGATAAATAAGCATGATAGGTTTTTTCGTTGATTCTCATATTATCTTTATATGAAACTTGACATTATATTTGGGAAACATGATACTAAAAGAGGTTACATTTTATATTTATAGATTATAATATTTCGTCTACACACTAGAATTATACATCTTATGCATAATAAATTTTGCATCACTAATGTCTAATTAATAATTATATTTGTAAATGTATGTTTTCTATATACACATTCTACTTGTTGTTATTAACTAAATGATCTGTGTTACTTCTCATATATACAAGCTATGAAATTGTGAATGTAAATTCAAGTGTTTCTTATACTTAGAAGCATAAAATATATGTATATGTATTTATGTTTGGTAATGCCACTCAATAGTTCCATTAGCTTAGTATGGTGAAATAATAATATGTATAAAGTTTTGCATGTAACCTAAATGGATTATGAATTCCTAGCATGTATACTCATTACATGTTGAAATAGAGGAAAATTAATATTTCTAGATGATAGGAAACTAAAACTATATTCAAGGAAAGATTGAAATAGTATAATTGGAATAACAATTAGTGAAGTTTGTTAATATACGCCTTGGTACATGAAACTAGAAACACTAATGTTTATGGCATAGAAATTATTAGTAATTGTCTATTTATGGGGACTATGATTTGTTAATTTCAAGTGTGATGATTTTTTTAGGTTTTCCTATCAATTGAGGTTGGTATTACATGTATACTAGAAAGATTAATTAAACGCCAAGAGTAAACATGTACAAACGTTAGGAGACAAAAGAGTTAAATTGAGATATAAGGACTTAAGGATATATGAATATTTATATAAGGAAGTAAATAGATGGTAATTAAGTGGATTGTTAATAAATGTAAAAGTGGTATATAAGCGTTAAACATATTCGTACAATATCTTAATATGAGTAAGCTTAATCTTTTAATTTAAATGATTGGTTTATATGCCTAAAGATATTTAAGCTTTTATGATTATATGTTATGGCGACTTTTGAGAAAGGTCATTTGCATGTTTTATGTTCTCCACTAAGCTTTGTATCTTAGCATGGGTTTTTATCCGTGTAGGTTGTCAAAATAGGACTTTTCTCAGGGTTGATATCTGCAGTGGGATGGTCAACACAAGAGAGAGACTAAAAGTGTATAGTTTTCATTTTTGTTTTTATTTATGTTGGAATTTTTGTATAGAATAGGTGAATAATATATGGTATATTGTAATGTTTTAAGAGACTTATGTAAGTTTAATATTTTAACATTAAAGTCTATATTCTGTGGTTTTAAATTTCTTATAAGTTTCTATATGGTGTTGTTAAGTAAAGATTAATTCTTTGATTATAGAACACTTTGGTTAATGTTTGAGAATATAAATATGCTTTAGATAAGGGTGCTACAATTTAGGCTGAGGCATGATTTTCATTCCTACAAAGTACAAGAAGTGGCTAAGAAAAATCCTTTTAGGTATCTATAGGAAGAACCCTCAGAACATTGGCATCAAAAGTCATGCTAGCGACTTGTTAAACCCATAACTTTTTCTAAACTTAATCTCAGTACTTATTCCTTTTAATTTTTATTTTTAATTTTTTTTAAATGGTTGTTTTACGTCTTTGCTTTTAGTAATAAGTGGTTTTGGATGTTATGCCTGTCTTGCTAATATTATCTTGCCATTATGCATGTATGAGGGTGTGAAAATTTTCAAAAATAGTGTAAAAATTTTGTTGGACTCGACTGAGACCAATTGGTCTTAGCCATGTCCTAATTAGTATCTGAGTTCCAAAATAGGGCACTCGGCTAAGACCAAATGGTCTTTGCCATGTGCAACACAATAGTCCAGAGATAAAAAGTATCACTCAGTCAAGAACATTGGTCTCAGCCGTGTGCAACATGATTCTTTTCAGTCCAATAGGGGTCACTCGATTGAAACCAATTGGTCTCAACCGTGTGCCATTGAGAGTCAGGTGTACAATTTAGGTCACTCAACTGAGACCATTAGTCTCAATCGTGTGCTTTAAGAAGTGTTTTGGTATAGAAGGGGTCACTTGGCTGGTATAAAAGGGGTCACTCAGGCTATCGAGATTTTTAGAAATAGATTGATGGACTCAACTAAGACCAATTCCTTTAAATTTTCAATATTGTGCATTTTGATTTTATGCCTGACTCAATCTAGACCAATTTGTCTCAGCCATGTGCTTAAGGCACTCTATTGTGTCCATTTATAAATATACATAAAAATTATGTCTTTTTACATTCTCTTTCATTTCCCTTCAAAAATTCTTAAGGAATCCAGCATTCTCTCACACTTTTTACTCTCTTTATGCATTGTTCTCCTTGTAGAAGCATAAAACAAGTAATATCTAATATGTTTTTCTCTAAACTTCATCTCTCTAAATAAATTTTTGGCTTTTCTTGAGTATGTTTGAATTAAAAATTCTTCTTTTGTTGAGTACTTTGAATTTTTTTTATGCATGAGATGTGTTTTGAGTGTTTACATATCCAGTACATATGTAAAGTTAGGTTTAGATTAAAATTTGTCCTAGTTTACTTCTTTTTCTTAGAAGCATGCATTATAACTTGATATTTTGACTATTTTTGTAACCAAATGTTTTGTAATTCATTTAATTTAGTGAATTATAGTGTAATTCTTGTTCATGTATGCCATGTGCTCGTTAAATTACTTAAAAGAAGTAAAAATTGCTAATTCGCCTAACTTTTTCACTTTAAGATGTATGATTTTTCTTTAGAGAAAATGTGTTATGCCAAGTGCAATGTGATACTTTTGTGCAAATGCTATCATGTGTGGTTATTGACTTGATGCCTTTGATGTTTTAAGTACTAGATTAGAAGTCATATGTTAGGCATATTACCATGTTTTTATGCCGTACTTTTGTTTTAGGATTTTGTAATAAGGCTTTGCTCATTGTAGCTTTGTTCGCGTATTGTCATACTTGTAATTATTTTGATTAGATAGGATTCTTATTAGTCATTATTGTAGGAGGTATCAAAATCTTTTCTTTATGTTAGGCATTGTGATTCTCATAGCTAAACTTGTGATTACATGCTTGCAAATTGTTGCTCAAAGCACATTTAATCATTTTTGATGCATTTCTCAAATTTTCAACTCTTATGCCGCATTTTTATGCTTTATTTGTTCAATTCCCTTTCTTGATTGTATGTTAAGGTTAATGTGTTAAAATCTAATAGAGAATAGTTTATTTTTGCAGTGGCACCTAAGCATACTAAGACAAAGGTCGAATCTTCATCCTTAGCCCCCTAAGAACTTGGAAAATCAAAAACTCTAGGATGGGTTCCCAATGAGTTCAAGGAGGAATGAGCTCTATTTAATCGATAAAAGTACCTCGCCTCTCCCTACATTAACATGGAGTTGACACAGAAGTCTACATGAAGGATGAGATTGACTGCTTAATCGATGGCGTTAGCTAGAGGGCATTCATAGAGCAGAGGGAGCAAGTAAACCCCCATCTTGTGTGGGATTTATTAGCCACAGTCAAAATCGGAATGCGGCAAGACTGTCACACCGATGAAGTCAATGTCAGCTTTTGGCTCAACAGCTTTTCACACCAAATGAGCTTCAATGAGTTCTCTATTGTGTTGGGTTTTGATCCATATGCTACGAGGGAACTTAAGGATTTAAATAGGTAAGAGGTCTAGATTGGAATTTGTGATTAAGAAGACCCTATAATATTTGATGCTAGCAATACCAAGGCCCATCAACTAAAAAATCACCCATTGAGGATTATACACAGGTATTTGGCATTGGCAGTTTTTAGCCACTATGGAGGTCTTGGCAATGTCAATGCCAATGAGGCCACCATCCTCTATATGATGGAACATGGAATTCACCTCAATGGAGCTGTCTTCATTTTAGCCATGATTGATGACTTGAGAAATTACAAGAAAAATAACTCAGAGCTTGCTTTTGGAGGCATTGTAACGACCTTGGCTAGATTTGACAACTACACTAGCTTAGGAAAAGCCATCGGCAATCCAATTGTCATCTATAAAAAATGTTGAAGAATATGTTAGTCTTCATAGATGACCAATGGTTTCCAAGACAAGGGTATATCATTGTATCCACTAGAGTGCAATAGAGACAGGCTGTGAAAAAGGGAGCCATGGAGCTTCAGGGAGAGCAAGCAAGCACTATTACTCTTTCCTCTGAGCAGTACACTACTATCACAATTCGCCTAGATACCATGACTGCATAGATGGATGAGATTGTCACTACCCTAGGGATGTTGCAATCATGCTTTGATGCCCAGTTTCCTCCTCGACCGCCTACTCAGGAATGATTGAATATTCAAGGATTTTCCTTAACCCATATTATTTTGTGACTATTTTATTTATATTTTGCTGAGGGCAACAAAAATTTAAGTACAGGGCGATGGTATTATTTAAAGATGTTTTTTAACTTATTTTATTTTGGATTTTTGGATACTTTGCTTATTTAATTTTAACACTATAGTAGCTTTAATTTTATTTTATGTCGTTTTAGTTTGTTAATTTAGTTTACTTGAATTTCCTTAATGATTAGCTATTTTGTTTATGTATTAAGTTTGTGTTTAGTTATCTTTTATAGTTTTAAATTTATATTTAAGTTTTATATTTACATTTAGTTTAGTGTGTTTATATTTAGTTTTTAGTTATGCTTTTACTTTTCAACTTTTGGTTGTTTTACATTATTTTTTCATTTTTTATTTGTCTTATAGTTTTAATTTTCACCTTAGTTATTGTTCGTTTTGTTAGGTTGTTGACTTCGGTTGTTATTAAAGACCTATGCATGTTTGTTTAATTTGCCCTTAGTTATTTCCGTTGTGGACACCCCGAACTTAGTTTGAGAAAAGCATGGTTAGGGTAGTTGAATGACCGGAGACTAGTTAGTTGTTGATTGTTTACCTTTTTTGTTTAGGTTCAATTAAATTGATATCAATAGGTCTCCTAAAATAATGTGCACTTTAGGCCTATTTTTAGAAAAATAAAAAACAAAACTAGTGCATAAAGGTGATCGAATAGGAATTCTAAAGCGTTATAACCTTCCTCATCACCCTTCGAAGCATTCATAGTAATTCTAATATAAAGCTTGAAATGATTTAGGCAAGTTTTCATTTTAAGCTTCTAAAAGATTTTTGACCTACTTGGTATTCAATTGTTTCCCTTATATAACCCCTTTAAGCCTATTGAGGTATGCTAATTGCGTACCAAAATTGTAAGCCTTAAAGCCCTTTTTTGCCCTTGAGAATTAGCCATTCTTAGAGTAAGAGGAAAATTTTGGGACTAAAAAAGAGATAAGCTAATATAAGGGTTGAATGTCAAAGAGAATTTTACATTGGGATTATTTTGTGAATGTGGGTATTATTTTCAGAATGTAGTCATGTGTAATGGCATTGTTAGCAAGCCCTCTATTTCTTTTCTTTTAAAAAAATCCAAAAAGAAAAGAAGAAAAAGAAGAGTAGAATAAAATAAAGTTTATATTATAACTTGTAATAAGTGTAGGGTAGCTTGCTGAAATTAGAGAATGAACTTTAGAGCTTGTAATTTGATCAAGCAATGGCACTATCAAGTGAACACCTTAGGGTAGTCCGTCTCTTAAAAATCTAAATCTTGAGAATTCATTATGCATTCTGGATAGTCTATCATTTAAAACCTTTGGTGAATTGAGAAAAAAGGGTAGAATATGAGCTTAAAAAAATTTTAGAGTGTTATTAGGTTGAGTGGAGTTATTGAATGGCTATTTTATTTTGTATATCTTACACTTTTCATTGTTAGCCATACCTTGACAATGTTACAACATGTTTAAGACCTCTAATGATCTTGTTTTGCTTAAAATTATTTGCGGAGATGACCTTTGAGTTCTGGTGCTAAAGAAGAGGCCTATGGTATCTCTTCAGTTTTAAGAGCAAAACCATGTGTGCAAATCTTGCATATGAATTATTTTCTCGATCATCCACTTGCACTAGAATTTTATAATTCAGAAGTTATCATTAGGCCTAGCATACACACATCAGGAGACTAGCTAGTATGATTTAAGTTGGATTCTTTTTGGTTTAGGGTGACAGTTAGTGACTTCTACTGTAGTGTTATTTACCTTTCCTTGAGTTTGTAATTTCTTTTTCTGAGTTTAGGTATACAGGAAATTGGTTATCCAGTTGCTCAAGGTGAGCAAAAGCTAAGTGTGGGGTAGTTCATAACTCCGATTTAGTGTTTATTTTTATTACATTTTTATTCATATTTGCATCTTGTTTTGTGCGTTTTTCCTATTCTAAGTATTGAAATTCTCTTTTTTTATGTCAAATAGGATTATTTTGATATTTATGAAGTTTTGAGTGTTTAATGGTGTATTCTTGAATATTGTGCAAAAACAATGGCTAGCACTCGGCTAAAACCATTTGTCTCAACATTATGCCTTATAGATCCTCAAAATGCACCATTTCACCAAGGGATTCAGTTGAGACCATTTGTCTCCACCATGTCCAATGCAAAATTTGAGGTTGATTCAATCCAGAAGGGTGTGCTCGGCTAAGACCAAAGTGTCTCAGCCATGTTCTAAAGCTACATTACTCTTTTAACCAATTAGACTCGACTGAGATCAATCATCTCTACCGTGTCCTGCCCTGGACTAATATAAAAGTTGCATCATGTCTAGCTATAAAGGAGATCTTTTTAGGTTTTTAAATTATAGGATTTTTTTCTGTAGTTTTAGCTCGTAGTTCTTCATACTTTAGGGTTTTTATAATTAGTTTCTATAGATTTACTTGTAAAAATTACTCTTTCAATATAGTTTTACATAAAAAATGCAAAAATACATAGCTTTAGTTTAGTTTATAGTTTAAAGTTCTAGTTTTATTCAAGACCAAACTTGAAGAAGAAGAGAAAAAGTTGCTGCATTTCAAATCCCTACATTCCAAATGGGTTTTATAATTTCTTTTCCTATTTCCCTTGTTACTTACATTATGAGTTGTGAGTAGTCATTTTGTTGTTTGGGGATCTTTAAATCCCCTAAACCATGCAAGGAATATGAACTTATTTTCTTAATATATGTTTTAGATGTTTCTTTTCTCTTGTGCTTATCTTGGTATGGATGTTTTACAAGTATTTACATCATGCATGCTCTGTTTTTCTTCATATTTACTGTATTTTTATGGCATTTTCGAAATAGGAGTTATTAGATCTGGGGTTTATATGTTGTAAAATCAAAAAAAAAGAGAGGAAAATGAGTAGGTATTGAAATAGTAAGCTCCGAAATGGGATACTAGTTCATACCTAGGTCTTGGAACCCATGCTTATGCTGGCTATTAGGTAAGCTCCGAAATTGGATACCAGGTAGTTAGAGTAATAGGCTTTGGAATGGGATACTATGGGTTTAGATAGGTTATCAACATTTGAAATGTATAAATATTATGTTAAAATGAACTTTGTTTGGGAATGGGGAGGATTAGATTCCTGAATAACATCTTTAGTAATTGTCAATTTACCCATTTTAGATTTTTTACTTTTAATTGCCTTGTTAACTCATACTTCCCTTTTTATTTATCTTTTATGTTAATCATTTTTATCACTAAATACAACACAACAAACAATAATTGGGTAATTCTTTAAGCATATATTACCAATCAATTTTTCTTACACAATTTCTTGTCCCTAACATTCGATACTTGTAGGTCTTAAAAATACCCCACTTTATTCTTGTCAATTTAGTACACTTTCCGTATTCCAACCACTAAACAACCTAAAAACCCATTCATTTTACTCCAAACTCTAGTTCTACAATCACAACACTTGTAACTTATCAAGTCCTATTCTGCAGCAATCTCAAACTTACAACAATCATGATAAAATAACAGAGGTAAATACATTCATGGCATTCAATCATTCAAATAACATACGCAATCCAAACAAAATTAATAAAATCATTCATTCAAAATAGGTAAATTAATCAAAACATCAAAACCCATGAAATATCAATGGGAAACTAGTAAAATAAACTATTCATCTATATATAAAATCAAATAAGTTTTAGATTCACATTAGGTATTTGGGATTTAAAAATTCCCCAAATAACTAGGTAACTACTCACTACCCATTACAAAAGAAGAAGAGAAAGGGAAAGAATAAACCCAGATTTCCATATGGAGGATGAACACTAGCTGAACCTAAGCTTCTTCAACCTTGTATCTCCAATCTCCAAAGGAAGATGAGCTCCAAATGAAAGAAACTAAGAATATAATCTCTATAATTATGTAAATCTGTGATATTTGCAGGTATGAATCTATATCCTAGGTATAAAAAATGAAGGAATGAAAGAACGGATGAAAAGAAAAAAAACCCAAATTTGAAAATGTTCTAGATAAATGCCAAACCGAAATTATGGCTTATATAGCCCCGAATAGGGTCACGATCAATACTAAATTCTTGTTGACTATGATATGCTAAAAATCTACATTCTGGACTATATGCATCACGGTCAGTACTAAATTCTTGCTAATTGTGACATGCTCCTTCCTTGGATTCTAGATTGAGCATTGGATACCTTATAGTTAATGCCAAATTCCTGCTAACCATGAGGTACTTCTTTTCTTGGTTCTAGACTGAGGAAAGACTATGTCATGGTGATCATGAAATCTCTGTTGATCGTAACATGATGAAACATTGTATTTTCACAAAAAGCATTAGGTCACAGTCAATATCAAATACTATTAAACATGAGGTACTAAAAAATCTGCAATTAAGCACAGAAATCCATCAAAAGCTCTCTAAATTGCATAAAAGATAGAATTTACTAAATTTGGATATAATTTATTAAAACTAAACAATACAAAGCAAAAGAGATTGAAAATACACTCAAAAGTAGATTGAAAAAGACTAAAAACTAGATATTGAATTAGATTTATCAAGCTTCTTGGAAAAAGGGAGGTCAAAAGGCACAAAGGCTAAGAAAATCTACACTATTTATAGAAAAGGTGTGACAAATGACCGTCCCTTAAAGAGCAAGCCATGGCTAGGCCATCTGTCACCTCTGAACTACTATAATGGATTGTTTATGCATGTTCCATACATTGCACACACATATTATTGCATCCCTCCTTGTTTTCATTTTATAGGAAGCTCAAAAAGGCCCACTATTAATATGCAATCTTCCAAAAGATTCTAATGGTAAAAAAAATCTCTTGAAAATTTCAAGAAGTATCCAAGTTTTCAGAAAGTATATAAAAAATGTACACAAATCACATAATTAAAAGAGGTATACTTCGTGATTACAATACTGAATGGAACAACACCCTCACTAAACTATATTAAAATGATAAACTATTTGTGAATGGGAATGGAAAATAACCTATGGTAGTCCTTCTTCCTTGGGCAGAGCTTCAAGATACCTATAAGGCTACAAGAAGTTACCTAAACAGGTTAAAACTAAAAGAGATGCACAGCAAAAAAAAAGTGCAGATATTTTCTAATTTTGGAAGGATTTAAGTGAGATGGTCAAAAATCACTCCTACCTCCTTTAGACAAAAGAATTATTAAATTAATGGGACACTTCACCAGTAATTGATCCACATGGCCGAAGACAAAGTAAAACTCTTCACAAGTGATTAATCCATATAACTGAAGCTAAGATCACAATATAAAACTAAAGCAATCTGAAAGACACTATAGCTCAGAAGGTTATTTTGACTTCCAATGATGAGGGAAATAATTATGCTGTAGTGTCTTCAAGATAAACCCATAGTCCAAAAGGTTGTTTTGACTTCCAAAGATGAGGGAAAGAATTATGTTGTAGTGTTTTCAAGCTAGACCTATAGTTTAAAAGGTTGTTTTGACTTCCAATGATGAGGGAAATAATTATGGTGTAGTGTCTCCAAGGTAGACCTACACATATGGAGCAAGCTTTCAAACACATACTATCAATGACTTTTTATAAATGCATATTTTCCAGAAATTTTCTAATAAGAATATGATTTCAAAAGGGGAAGATACGCTTACAGACAATGTTAACCACCACAACTATAAGGTTAGGTATGCCTATAGATGGAACCAACCACTCTAGTCTCATTTGATTCTGTATGCCGACAAGCTAGTGCTAGTCAAATACAACAATTCTTATCTAATAATTTTGCATGTCGACAAACTGGCGCTAATCAAATACAATCAACTCATCTCGATTTTGCATGTTGACAAGCTAGTGCTAATTAAATAATCAACCAAGGGTTAACACATTGACAAACTAATGGTAACTACCCAACCAAGGGTTAACACATCAATAAACTAATGGTAACTTACCAACTAAGGCTTAACACATCGATAAACTGATGGTAACTACCCAATCAAGGATTAATATGTTGACAAGTTGATGGTAACTATCCAACCAAGAGATTTACTGCCTTAGATGCTATGTGTTTTAAGATAATCAACCAAAGATTCACTACCTTAGATATGCATCTTTTTTCTTTACTCTGAATTTTGGCTCACTTTGGCACTAGTGTACCAAGTCCCCAAAATTGGGGGCAACTATAGACATCGTGACGTGAGACAGCCTAGATTAAGGTTACCCAATAATGAGAAAATAATATATTTCTAATAAAGAACATGGATCTCGAATGGATTTTTCACATTTCTCATGAAAACTTTCTAGTTTTCCAAGTTTTTTGGAGGTCCTATAAAAAAAGAATTAAAAACCTTAAATTTGGCCTTCAGCCATGGCAGACGGTCATCTGTAATGTGAGGGATGGTCATATGTGGCTACATTCCTCATGTCCAAGTCAGATTAGAGACATTTTGTAATTTATAGGGATTGGTGTATAGACGGACCTTGTCATCATTACAAAATTAGAATATCTCTTGAGGGTAATATTCTAAGTTTTTTTCCTTTCTTATCTAGCTCACTCTCATCCTTATGAATGTTGTTTAATAGTGTTATATATGTGTTTTTTGTGCTATTTATTTAGATTTGCATATTCTTAGAAATGCTATAACGATCTGAATTTGTTGGTGTACTAGAACGGTATATTAGGATATGTTTCCTCCATAAATGCATGTCTTGTACCTTATTTTAAAATGTTGTTTTAATTATTATTTTTATTTTCATGTAACTAAAGTGTGATTTAGGAATAGTGCTTTAAATTTAGCATGTTTTAGGACCATATGATTGCACATTTAGGGATTATAGGAGGTTCTAGCATATTTTGGCAAAATTCTTACTTTTTACATTTGTCTCTCGAGCGACAGATGAGAAAACAACATCACAGACGGTCGTCAATAGACGAGACGTCGCGATGTTTTCTTCTCATCTTGTCCCCCCTCTGGTTATGGGCATCTATGGCTAGATTTGTGCTTGTTTTAATGTCTTTTTCAACTTTTTTTATCTTTCTTTATGCCCTTTTCTTGATATTTGATTCTTAATTCATTTTTTTGTGTATTTATCTAAGTGTTTTTGCTTCTGCATGCATGTTTAAATTTTGGTAATATTATCCTGTATATTATTTTAACTCATTTTTTATTGCATACTTTTTTAAAAATACTAATTGATCTGTTTTTATGGTTTGTGTGAGCAATTGATTTGATGTACATTTGGAGTTTTCTCAAAAGATGATCACGCTTCGGGAGTCATACCCCTAATTTGTTCATTCTCTCCTTTTCCATTCGTTCACTTTATTTTATCTATTATTTTATTTTATTTAGTTTAATTTTATTAATTTTGGATGTATTTATTTTAGGGATGTAATAAGTAGTAATAAAATCATTTTTTTGCACGTTTAAATGAAAATTTTACTTAATTTTTTTTACTAATTAATTTGAGGTTTTCTCAATAAAAAGGACCAATGTCCAATTTTTAACCCAAAAATCGTATAATAAGAAAAAGAGTTTTTTTTGTAAAGTATGCATGAGGGAACCAATGTTTCCAATTCAATAAATGTCCCGATTTATGTATGACTTTTATTTTTCTCCAGTTTGAACGATTTGCTTTTGTAATAACTTAAGTAGGACTTTATTTTTTTAACTATCACTTTTATTGTTTTATTGATATGTTTATTTAATTTATCACAATGCATCGCTTGAGAGAGGAGAGTGGATTAATGTTTAAGTCTCAATTATAAAAACACATAGCCAAGGTGTCAAGTAAGAGTGATGTCCCAAATACTGTTCTTTGTTTGGGCATCAAAAAGTTGAGACTCATTTTTCAACGTTCTGTTAGGTGGTGACTCTATGACACCTACCGTTTTTGAGCCCACATTAGATACATTCATAGGTTGACTATCAATAATAATTTGGGTCTAACCCCTTTTTATTGCAAAGTATTCAATTTATGAGTTATAGTGAGCCTCATATGGTCTTGAACCCTAAAGGTAAGCCTCTGAGAACCCAACTAGAATACGAACTGGGCTTCGGTGCGCATCACAAAATTAATAAAAAAATTAAATAATAAAATAAAAATATAGAAAATATAAAAATGAAATCAATGGATGAGAAATCCAAGTTAAAAGGTATTCCCATTATAGGATTCTAATTACTGATCATAGATGAAAAGATAATTCTAAAATCATGCAATGGATTGGTTATAATCATCTGCTTTACGGTCTCTACCAATCTTTTCAAATTAATAAGCTAATAAAGTAAGACTATAATTAACCCCTAGCCAATAAATGACCCTTTAACAAGCGAAAAAATTTAATTTATTGATAGCATTACAATTTAGAAAGACTTAACCTAAGCCAACCAACCTACAAGCGAGATTGATTTAGACCAAATCATGCATTTACTTAATGTAACAACTCTTTTGAGTGATGTTATACTAATTGCCACTTGTTATCGAATCTACCAAACAATTACGGGTTTGATATTTTCAATTAGTTGTATGTTATTTAATTAAATAAACAATGGGTCCTTGTTACACATAAAATAAATAACAATTGAAATAAGATTTCTCTAAGCCACAACAAATAACATGAACATCACATAAAATTAAAGAAGAAATTATAACACAAGCAATCTTACAGCAATTGGTTGAATCTTGCATTTGAATTAACCTTTAACCAAAATAAATGTTTAGGCACTCATGACCATTATAGAACTAAAGAATGAGAAATGAGAAAGAACTAGGGTCTCCCCTTTTATTCCCAATCAAACTGCTAAAGTAAAGGCAAGTAGTTTAATCTTACCTAAACTTTGAGAATAAAATAAAATATTAAATAAAATCTAAATTTCCTTAAAATACTATTTTCAAATCCCTCAAATATAGTATAATAATGCTCAAAATTCAGTTGGAACTCCCTTCGTGGCTAGGGCAACTCGTGCACAAAATAGGTCTGCTGAAATATTATGCCCTGGTTGACATTTCCTTAGCCTTAGGCAAGGCCAAAGATTACCCTTACCTCCTAGCCTTGGGCAAGGCCAAAGATTACCCTTACCTCCTAGCCTTGGGCAAGGCTAACATCCAAGTATGCTTAGATTCAGCTATTTGTTTCCAAATTTCTTTAAATCTTCAAGGTTTTTGCAAACCAACTCTAATTAGCCATAAATTGCTCATTTCTTACCAATTTAATCCTACAATGGTTAAAATCACAAAACAAGGGAAAAGTTCCTAGATTTGCTAAAAATCATATTGTAAAAACATGCAAAATTAAGTATAAATGTATAATTTTCACCACTTATCAAATTCCCCACACTTATCCCATGCTTGTCTTTAAGCATGAATCAAACCACATAATCAATCCTATCAAAAGTGCAATCAGCTAAAAACAAACTTCCATCCCATAAACTTTGACAAGACAAAAATGCATTGAAAAATGGAACGACAATTCATAAACACTTCCCATAAATTCATATCAAAGTATGGATTCCTCAATCATTTTTTTCAAACCAAAAACACCAAGGCTTTTATACATTAAGCATGCAAGAAAATTTTATGTATGACACCCTACGTTCAATTATATTGCTATAGGTCGAATGATATTATTATAGTTTCCATAACGACTTATAATTTGTGCTACCCAAACTTGCAAATGATCAAATTTACACTCCCAAATAGTAATCTCTACCTCTAATACTCCAATTCCATACATTACACTTTTATTATCAGTCACAACTCATCAATTGAACACAGTGATCACATCACACATTTCGTCACATTTACTAACATTTAATGTTCATTACATGCCATATTTCATACATCAAGTCCAAAATACAGATATCTAGTTACATTACACAATACACACACATATATATAAAACCATATGTCCAAAAAGTCTTCATATGTACATACCACGTTATACTCCATCACCACCTTTTCCTTGACCTGTTCCTATGCACAGTCAAAATAAACCACACGCTAAGCAACCTTGTTGCCTAGTGGTGGATACAACTATACAAAATTTCATCTAACACTACTTTAAGTAAAATTTACCATTTTACCCTTAGTGTTCTTTTTACTTAATTCACTTTAAAATTTAATCACATAATATGTTAAATTACTATTTAATTTTTCTTTTATTTAATTTCTTCATTTAAATTTATATAATTCCCTACGTTTTGGAAAATTACCATTCAGTCCCTAAATCTTTCTTTTTATTACATGTATATCTTATTTAGCTCCAATTTTGTCCCATTTTGTTTCCTTTAGCTTTTATTTCATTTTAAATGATAAATTTCCATTTTAGTCCCTATATTAACTTATAAAGTGGCAAATTATATTTTAGTTCCTAAACTTTTTCCTATTTACGATTTTCCCTTTTACACTTATTTAACTAATTTAACTTTTCTAATCACATTTTTAAGGCCAAATTACCATTTTACCCCTATTTTCCTGCGTAATTATATATTTGCCCTTTTTAACCAGTTTACTTCCATTTTTCATCTTTTTCATTATTTTATTACATCTTTAATATCTTTTAGGCATAATTTGCTATTTAGTCCTCAATTTTTCACCAAATTACAATTTTGCCTGTAATATGACCATTGAAAATCCTCGAACCAGATATGCGGGACGAGGACTCCAATAGTACTAATGGACTAAAGGGACCACGTTTGATGTGATATTGCTACTCCAGTGTAGATGGAGGGACCACAACTTAATGCGATCCAACTAACCCACCATTTGTCATATTATGTGTTGGTTAATCCTTAGTGTATGTAATAATTCAAATCTCATGGTAATCTCATGGTAGCACCACGATATTTGTGTCCCTATGGCTAGCCATTATATCCTAGGATCCTGGATTATCCACTATACACTAAGGGCAATTATATTTTATAATTTATGTCACATTTTACATGTTTTTCCTTACTAATCATATTATGTTATAATTACTACATGTCTAATTAGTATCCAATTATGCTTAAACAATGTACATTTATCATAACCACATACATTAACATGTAAAAGTGATGTGAATATAACATTTTCTCCACATTCACCATTCGGCCAAGTTAAGATCTCACACCTACAATGCCATTTTTCCTTCATTTACATGCCAAACATGTTTCAAATGCCATTTATAACCTTTATATAGTCATACATGTTCAAATTGCCTTATAATTCCTAAGTTTCCTTAACTTATACCGCTATATTCACTTATGTAAAATTATGTACATTTATTATTTTTATGTTCCATCACTTCCATTGCATTCTCTACCCATTATATTGCCTAAATCTTACTTAATACATCATTAATCATCAAATCCTCACAATTTATTCATAGGTACATAATTTGGCCACCTTAGTATTCATCACTTCCATGTTGTTTCTTCCACTTATTTGCATTCATATTAGGTTTTTTCATCAATTTATCAAGTTGTATGAATTTATTTCAAAATTCTACTCAATTTCATATAGTTACATAATGTAAAATCTAGGTTAAATTGGCTAAAATAGATGAAATTAAATTTAATTTGTATCCATTAACCTTTGACCTTAGAATTCTCCTCTTCTTCCTTCTCCTTGCCTTTCTCTTTGCCTTGTATTTCTTTTTTAGGCCAAAATTAGGAAGAGGAAAATCGTAAGTTTCAGCCATGAATTTAAACAAATAAAAGCTACTAAACTACTCTACTAACCATGCTCTACAACCCTATAACAAATTTCCTAACCAAATCGAAAAAAACATAAATTGTTACCTAATTAGTTCAATCTTCTCTCTTTACAAATTCTCCAACTCCAAGCCTTCTCTTGCTTCAATTCAATTTTTTTTGGGATGATTTTTGGAGTACGTGGTTGAAATTTGGGGTTTAGATTCGGTGGAAGGAAGAAGAAATGAAGAAAATGGTGGAAATTAGCAAGAAATTAAAAGGTTCGGATTTTTCAAGAGGAGGGAAAAATTACAAAATTTGGGGTAGAATTGTAGATTATTCTATATCCCTCTAAGTTTTCTTTAAGTTCACCAAATCTAAGGTCCAAATTCCTTCATTTACTATTTGATCTAATGATTTATTTTAAGCCATTTGTCACCATTTCCTTAGTCCCTACACATATTTTAACTATGGTATTGCATGTAGGTGATTATGGCTCACTTTTAATGACTTCCATATCCTTAGATATTTAAAATATGGCAATTAAACCCATTAATTAATTTGATCTCAATTTTTTACTATTTTTCTGAAATTGATGTTTTGCTTGTCAGAATGCTCTGAAATTTTTCACTACATGCATTAGCATATGCAAGAGCATGTTTTGAAAATTTAAACTCATTCTAACAGTGTTTCAATATACTTCTAGCTCCAGAGGCAAATTCTGTCGGTCCAAAATTTGAAATTTCAAAATTGTTAGAAAATTTATTTTTCACTTTCAATAGATTATTTATAATATTTATAATGGGTTTATATGACCATAATAATTTTTAGAGCTCTATAGAATATTTCAAAGCTCAATCAAACTTTCAGTCAACCCTTTCATGGTAATGTAGAAAATGCTTTTATACTTGATTCGAGGACCTGTTTAAGCTAAATTTATTATCAAATTGTACCACTGGACTCCAGTTAACTCATACTATCTCACCTAATTCTTAACTCCACTTTCCAGACAGGTCACTCATCCCTTGATTGTTCAAGGGTGAGCATGTTTAACTATTAAGCTTCTGAAAATTTCTTTATACTGTGCTAATGCAATCACTATGGTAACTGTTCTAGGGTTACTGTGCATGCTCTACAATATACCTTACATGTCAGATAAATTTTCAAGGTGTTACATTATGCCTCAATTCAATGTTAAATCAATGTATAAAGGTAACTTATCAAACCAAATTAGACACCATAAGCACACACATTTCAATGGATAAAGGAAATAAGAAACCAAAAAGCTTTTTATTTTAATTTTTTGGATTTATTAAAGCTTAATTTGCTTTCCTATATTGTAGTGAATGCAAGAATATTTGGTTCTAACCCATATACACCCAATTTTTCTAGCCTAAGAAAGACTATAATGTTTACAAAGAATGTAGAAATCCATTTTACATGAGGGTACCTGATTTTAACTCGCATACACTTGGTTACTCAAATTACACAATTTCAAATGGCTACTAGCTTTACTCTTAGCTGTATTTTAAGCGGACAGCAGAGTAAAAATTTATTACAACTGCTTAATCTTTTTTTAATCCCTGGTAATTAATTTTCCAAATTCAAAAGCACACAATACAAAACAAGTGCTCAAAGTGGTTTTAACAAGCTCCTAATATGTAAAGATATCAAATTAAGAACATGCAAAGATTATATTTAACCTATTAAATTGAACCTTGGTAATTCTAATCTAAAAGATAATTCAAGCCACCACAAATTGTATGAAAAAGAGTGAGTAATTATAAAAACCATTCAATCTTGCCTAACATTTCATCAAGCCAAAATCCAAATGGTCAAAGAAGGTGCTTCTAAGCAAATGCTTTTCCCTAGGATTGAAAATGAAAATTATCAAAATGCTAAAGCTCAAGAAATCAAAGACTTAATTTCAAACAAAAATTCAAGGGATAAATGTACACTGCTAACATTTAAACAACACCTAAAATATGATGTTTCAAATTTTGCAGTTGACTAAAATATGCAAAAATTATTCATAAATCATCAAAAATGAATAGCAGCAAATCTGACCAATTAGATGAAAAATCCAACATTAAAACTAGCAACAAAAAAATTCACAATTTTCACAACATAATTTTCAAGAAATAGCACAAAGTTACTACAAATCAACAAAATTACCACACCATAAAATCAACACTTCTATGAGGCCCCTTCCCAACACTTTCTCATCACATTGTCCCTAATGTAGAACAATGAATCAATTGTAGGGTGAATGCAAACAAATAATAAAAAAGACAAGGTTTAGAGATTGCCCTATTATGGAGACATGGTTGCAAACCAAATGGTAGATTGCTAGAGTTGCTTCTTCTGTTTACTTCATTGAATTACTGAGTTTCAATTCATTGAACCACCTATTGAGTTTATTCAAGGTGCTAGCTACCTAAAAGACCATATCAAAAATTAAAATCAATATAAAATAAAAATCAATCAACTAGCAACTAACAAAATCATTCTAATAGAAACTCAATGAACCAATAAATGATTAAATAGGAATAGTTCCAAAACCAATTTAAGAATGGCCCAATTATGTAAGTAAAACCAACCCAGAGTAGATGTAAACAAATTGACAACAAAATAAATAAATAAATAAATAAATAATCATTGTGAACAAAAATGTCAATAAATAAATAAAGGAAAGATGGCAAGATTCTGCAACTTCACAAAGAAAAAAAAATGCAAATGACAACTAAAGTAAAATGACAAGACAATAAAAACAATGAATTTAAATGACAAAGGGAAGGAAGTGATGGAAACACAATAAGAAAAATGAAATTGAAAACATTAGGTAAAGAAAGAAGAAAAAGAAAACAAATCAATTAACAAATATATGTGAAACTGAATAAAACAAAACAAAAGAAAAATAATAGCAATAAAACAAAAATTGAAAGTCTAACAAAATAGAATGGGTGGGCAATAAAAGTGACTTAGAACAAAAATGAAAAAAAAAATAGAACCAAAACAAATAAAAGGAAAGTGCAGATTCACACATCCTTTTTTTTATATCTCATTTTCTTTTTTTTAACAACCTAAAAAATAATCTAAAATTGGCCATGGGAGAGAACGAAACATAAAAAAAAAATCAAAGGGAAGGAAAAAATTAAAAAGGAAAAAAATAGAAATTGTTTCCGTTTTGATTGCGTCGATGTCATCATCAATTACGATGGTGACAACTCTACTGGATAAGGGCTGCTTTGTTTGGTTCTTCAATTTAGCCATGAGAGGACTTTGAGGATTTGGATCTCTATATGTAGTTCTATGGAGGTTAGGTGGTTATCTTCGGGATTTATGGTTAATTGGAAATACAAATGATGGACTTGAAGTTTTAAAACAAAAGAATTAAAATATATAAGATAAAAGTAAAAGATGGATCTAATAGGTAAAAAAAATAATAAATTAAATTTAACAAAACACATTAAAAAGAATTGGAGTACTAAATGAAGGTCCAACTTAAAAAAAATCCATAAAATAATAGCCATTAAAACCCATATGCCTAACTTAAAATAAAATGTAATCCACCACCATTAAAATGCTCTAGTGTCCCATCTATACTTGCATATTTAAAAGAAAAATTTTAGAGTTAGCCTAACAAGGAAGAAGGTAATAAAAGAAATTAAAATACTCAAAATTAAAATTAAACAATAACAGCTCAGCCTTGGATGAGGCTAAGCATTAGGTTGCCTTTTAAAAGCACTTTTATTTAACATTTTTGGCTAGATATTTTTAGAATTTCAGTGTTCTTCCATTCATCACTTCCTACAAATTAGTATTAATCACCAAATTCTTCTCAAATTTGTTAGGCTTTTCGAAAATGGAGTAAAATATATGAAAAATTCAGATTGTTAGAATTATCACTCAATTTGAAAGATTTATTAATTAAAGATTAAGTGGGATCCACTTTAAAACAATTAAGCATAGCACTAGGATTTTTCTTAGTATCATAAATATAAAATTTAACGATTTCTCTATTAAACTCTGTAGTGAGTGTACCCTCATGCACATAAATTTTTGTTTTGGCTGAAATGGCCTTCCTAACAAAATATTTGAAGAATTTAAAGATGTATCTTGCTCCATGTCAAGCACATAAAAATCAGTAGGAAAGACTAACCCATCAACTTGCACCAAAATATTATCCAATACCCCTTCAAGATAAACAATAGACTTATTAAAAAGGTAAAGTACTACATTTATCTCTTTTAATAGACCAATATACAAAGATGAACAAATAGATAATGGCATAATATTTACTAAAGCTCCTAAATCACATATAGCTCTTTTTATCATGACATTACCTATAGCATAAGGGATAGCAAACTTACTTTGGTCCTTATATTTTGGAGATAGTTTCTTTTGAATTATAGCAGAAACATGTTCTTCTATACTCACCCTTTCATTACCAACTAGCTTTTTCTTATTAGCACACAATTCTTTGAGAAATTTAGCATATTGAGGTATTTAATTAATTGCATCAAGTAAAGGAATATTTACCTCAACCTTGCAAAAAAATCTCGAGAATATTATTCTCTTCCTTTTTTTTTCTTAGACTTGACTAATCTCTTAGAAAAAAAGGGGCTAGATGAAAATGGTTGGGGGTTGTTTTGAAACATTCTCCTCAGATTGTCTATTTTTCATAAATTTTACCTGTTTTTTAGCTTCTCTCGCATTTTTCTGGACACTTTTCTTTAGTAAGGGCTACTCTAGCTCTTTTTCACTCCTCAAAGTGCTTGCACTCACATTTTATCTTGGATTTTCAATGATTTGTATGGGAAAATGTCCTTAGAACTCAAATCTACCCTTGAAGGTTGCCAATTGGCTCACTTGCCTCTTTAAGTTTTAAATGTTGCCTTTTTATTTCTTGAATGTTGTTCCTTGTTTCTTGTTGAAATTGTTGCATATTAATCCCAATTGAATTCATAATTTTTTCAAGAGACATACCTGAATTTGGAGAATTTTATCTGATATAATAGGCTATATAGGCTCAGAATTATGGAACATTTGTGGGCATCCCCCATAATTGAAGTTTAACTGACCCATCCACCATAAATTGTCAATTTTCACATATGGATCATAACTTTATTGTGGTGGACCTAAAAATCTTTTAGATTCATAAAAATTTTCTTGGTAATAAGGCCCATCCTGTTGCCTATTTCCTACAGCTAAATTCTGAACAAAAGATATCAGTTGTGAAATTTTTAAGTCAAGAGAATATAAATATCCAGCCATTTAAAAAATCAAAACTAGCATACACCAATCCAGGCCAACGACACCAAAATTTGATGGGTGTCAAAACCAACAAAAATAAAATTTCTACTTAAAACTACCTTATAATTAGTGAAGAGTAGGGTTAAATCCACATGAATTGGTTGAATTTTAAGTCTTTAAATAACAAGAAAATTGACAAACTAAAATAAAAATGGAGGGTTTTGTAAATCTAAGAATTAAAAACTGAATTAAATTAAAAATTAAATTAAAAAATAAAATAAAAATACAAAAAAATAAGTAAAAATGAAATGGATGAGAAATTCAAGTTAAGGGTATTCGCGACACAGGATTCAAATCACTGATCATAGATGAAAAGATAATTCTAAAATCATGCAATGGACCGATTATAGTCATCGGCTTTGCACTCTCGACCAATCTTTTCAAATTAATAGGCTAATCAAGAAAGACTATAATTAATCCCTAACCAATAAACAACCCTTTAACAAGCAAAAGAATTTAATTTAATTTATTGATGGCATTACAATTTAAAATGACCCAACCTAAGCCAACCAACCTACAAGTGACATTGATTTATACCAAATCATGCATTTACTTAATATAACAATCCTCTTGAGTGATGTTATACTGATTGCCACTTGTTATTAAATATAATAAACAATTACAAATTTGATATCTTTAAATAGCTATATATTATTTAATTAAATGAAAAACGGGCCCTTATTGCACACAAAACAAATAACAATCGATAAATGGTTTCTCTAAGCCATAATAAATAACATGAACATCACAAAAAATAAATCACAAATAATCTCATAACAATTGATTGAATCATGCCCTTGAATTAACCTTTAACCAAAATAAATGTTTAGAAACTCATGGTCATTACAGAACTAAAGAATGAAAAATAAGGAAGAACCAAATCTGATCTCGCCTTTTATTCTTAATCAAACTCCTAAAGTAAAAGAAAGTAGTTTAATCCTATCCAAACTTGGAAAATAAAATAAAATATTAGATAAAATCTAAACTTTCTAAAAATATTGCCTTTGTATCCCTAAAATATAGCATAATAATCCTCAAAAGTCGGCTGAAACTCCTTGGCGATTAGGGCAACTCGTGCACAAAATATATCTGTTGAAATATTTTGCCCTCATCGACATTTTCTTAACCTTAGGCAAGGCCAAGGCTTACCCTTGCCTCTTAGCCTTGGGCAATGCTAACATCCATATCTACCCAGATTCAATTCTTTGCTTCCAAGTCTCTTTAAATGTTCAAGGTTTTTGCAAATCAACTCCAATCAGCCACAAATTGCTCCTTTCTTACCAATTTAATCCTATAATGGTCAAAATCACAAAACAAGTGAAAATTTCATAGATTTAATAAAAATTATATTATAAAAATATGGAAAATCACGTATAAATGTGTAATTTTGACCACTTATCAACCTTAAATTTTGTCTTGGGAATTGGCCATTTTGCATACCCCTCACGGCTGGCAGAAATGCCTTGACAACCGTGATGACCCTTTGATTGCTGTGGAAAATGCTTATATAACTCAAAACTACTCTTTGAAATTACCCACACAGTTGTCAGTCAATCCGTGACAACTATAAGTCCCTTGTTTTTGCCCCAAATATGAGTTTTTGTCACCAAAATGACCCCAAACCTTATTTGAACTTTCCTAAAAAAATTTCTGCACTTGTCCAACATATGATTAAAGATAAATAATGACTAAATGAACATGTAATATGTGAAAATAAATTGAGTTAATAATGTTAACAAAAAGTATGCAAGGTGAATAAATATGTATAATTATTTTTTAATGCACTTATATTCACTATAGATATATTGCATGAATATATGATTATGAATATTGATTACATGATTATAATTGAGTGTATACTGATATAATAAATGATTTAAAGATGAATGATGATTAAATGTGCACATATAGTAGTTGAACGATTATATTTATTTATGTGTATAAATATGAAAAGTATATAAACCTCATAGTGAAGTGTATATCAAATATATGAGTATTTGACATGTAAAGTAAATTAGTGAAATAGCCATCATGTGAGGCCCCATAACATACCCTAGTAGGATTGAAGCGTGATTGAATATGTAATTAGCACGAATGAATCAATTTTTAGTGCATAAATTGTTATTAGGGACGCAATCGAAATTTCTGTATTTGCTAAGAGCTTGTGAGTAATTATGTAAACAATAACCTATGCAAGTGATTGAGGACTAAATTGATGGAAGAAGTACTAAACTATGTTTTTGTTAATTAAAAAAAGTAAAGAGGGATTAAAATCAAATAAGCCAAGGATCAAAAACTTCAACCAATAAGAGATTGACACCTAATGAATTCTAGAAGAGGGAACAATTATTAAGGCTTGAAATATCTACCTCTTAAGGGAAGTTGGCTGGCCCGTTTTAGGGTTAATTTTCAGATTTCCATTGTTACTCTCTTCTTTCTTTTAAGTCTCCTAAATTCTACTTTTGGGTTTGAAGTGATAAGAGAGAGAAAAAAAGATTTTCCAACATATGAGTGCTAATGTTAAGGTGAGAATAGGTTTATCTCTTCAAGTTTCTTTCTAAATGAATATTATAATTAGTAATCAGTAGATGAATGACTTGAAATGTTGTCTTTGTGAGATTAATTAGAGAAAATTCAAGACAAAGGCCAAGGTAGAGATGAGGAATAAGAGAAGAAAGAGACAAGCTTTAAATGAGGTATGGAAACTCACTCAATTGATTTTAGGGATAATTGATGTGTTGATATGGTATATACATGGTTATGCATGTGTAATTGATGATTGAGTGTTGACACTACAAGAAATCACACTTTTTGTGATGCAAAAAATTGTCATAAAAAGATTCATTTTCGTCACTAACAGACGAAGGTGATGAATTTTCATCGTTACAGAGATTGTCACGATATCTGCATAACAAAAAGTTTTGTGATGATTTATTTATTTGTCATTGTAAGCATCATTTTTTTTACGAAAGAAATTATCATCGCATTAATTTCTTACTTTTAATGACAAAAATAATGTCATAAATAAAATTTTATTTTGTCACATAATATTGTTTATCGTCACAAAAAATTGATATTTTTTATGACAAATTTGAAATTTGTCACCAGAGTAAGTATTTTTAGTGACAAAAATGTGTTTGTAACCAAAGCCATTACATATTGACTACGTAATTTTTATCACAAATAAAAGTAATTTTTGTCATATAACAATTTATATTGTCACTAAATCTAATACTTTAAATGACGATAAACGATTTCGTCATTAATTTAATATATAATAATGATGAATATAAATCGTCAAAATATTGATATATTATGTATTGTGACATAAATATGAATTAAAATAGTTATCATAAAAAGATAATTTTAGCGACAACTTCTTATTATCATTTAATACTACTTTTTAGTGACAATATCAATGTTGTATTTGTGTAAATTATATCATCATTTATAAACTAATAAGTCAACAAAATGTGACAAATATAATTGTCACATATACATTGCACTAAAAATGAACATTTTAAATTATATGTTATACAATCCAATATCTTTCAAAATATTTAGTAAGGCAAATTGTCCATTAAATAATATAAAATATTTGTTCAAACAAAATGTTAATTAAATAAAAAGCTATTGTTTAATGCAAAAATTAAAATATTCTGGTGCAAAAATTAAAATATCCTAATCTAGAAGTAAAAAACTTTGTTAAAACTTCAAAATATGTATCATATTCCTACAACAAAAACAAAACAAAAATCATATATTAGAGCAACACAATATAATCATTTATCAACAAAGCAAGCATAAAATATAATCATTTATCAAACATATTCATATCATTGAACATAGTGAAAATAATTGCACAAATATATACAACTTACATTGGAGAATTCAATCGATATTCATTCCATTTGCTTTTAAAACTGCAAGTAGCTTATCAATAATAGAACCTTGTTGTAATAATTGATCTTTCAACTTGGTTACTTCTATCTCATAATCAGTCACTTGACTCTTAAGTATGTTCACTTATGATTGAGACTCACTTAACTTTTCTTGAGTATCAAAAAGTTCATTTTGAAGCTTTTGAGTAGCAAAGTAATCTGGCGATAAGCACCTTAGAGGAGGTTTGGGACCATATCCAAGGCCTTTTATATAACCAGAACCATGGCCAAGGACTTCTTGAACAATTTCATCTTTAGTCTTTAGAATTTCTTGCTCATTATAATAGTTTTGCTTTTCTACCATTAAATTCTATCACAAGAAGGAATTAACAAAAAATAGCATTAATGTAAGTCTAAAAACCACGTTGATGACATTACATAACTTGTACACTAACTACTTACCCATTATTCTTCTGCTTGTTCAAATGACCAGCCTTTTTGAATTAAAAAATGTGTTTTCTTATAAAGGTCAATCCTACCACATAGCTCTCCATTCAATTCCTTTTGAGACTATTATAAAAAGAAAAAATAACTCATACTACTTAGAATAATAATTAACTTATTTAATTATGTTGAAATGGTAAAATTTATAAAGATAAGTAAAAAAAAATACTTACAATTTCATATCTATGAATAGTAAAAGGCTTCCTACTAGATATATGAGGAGCTTTGACCTTATTTTGATTCAAAGAATTTTTTGCACTCTTTCCCTTACAAAATTAAGAAAATGTGGAAACTTAAGTTAACATAAGAGAAATAAAAAAAAGTCATTGAAACATATATTTACATTTTCATTCAAACTGCATATATATTTTTTCGGTCATATCTTTACATTTGAAGGCATTAAAACAAACTTGAAAATATATACCTTAAATTTTTTCGATGCAAAATGATCACAACGATCTTTCCACTTTTCAACATCAACATACTTCTCAAGCTTGTTAATCTTAGCCTCTTCTACAAAATTAACCTTCTTAAAATGTTGGCGCAACCTATCTCTTGTCGAGCATAATTTTTAAACCTTTCTATCAAGCACTCTTTGACGCTTGGATCATCGATGTTCACATCCATATACATCTGTATTTACTCAAGTTATATATCATATTGCAAGTAAAATAAGACAAAAATAATAGTCTCATAGACATTAATATTTTGATTTACATTCAAGTGGCGAAAAGCTAGATCTAAATCATCTTTCTTCAATTTTGACCATTTAATAGGTACGAAAATAATATCTCAAGTTACAACTCCAATTTGACTTGCAAGTTTTGCAAATGCATCTGCTATAACTGGCCTTCCTATATCAGTGTCCACAATAATCTTCATTTTACTTCCCTAAATAGCAGTGGTCTTCATAAGATTTTTTGCCATAGTTTGTCCTCAATCCCTCTTTTTAGAGGTAGCTTCTATAAAATAAAATAATCATAGTCAAACATATAGACTACCATAAAACAATGCAAATAACATACCATGTATAGCTAATTAAAAATTTTAAATTCAAAACCGATTTGAAGTGAAGATTCAAGTGGCGATCCTTCTAATAGAACTGGAGTGCATGAATTTCCTTGGTTAGGTGAGGAATCTAAAGGTGATTCTTCTGTTGTAACTTGATTTGGTGTCTTTGAGATGCTCTTAGATGATTTTTCATTTACTTGATCAACTATTTTCATAGTACTTGCATGATTCATCCTCTCTAAGAGTCCTCTAATGTTTGAATGATTGGATGACTCAGAAGGTGAATTTATGGCATTATTATTTGCTGAAACAATTTGAATCTTATTTTTGGAATGTCTTTTAATAGTACCAGGAGCCATTATCTAACCTGTATGGATTTCATCAACAAAAATAAATTAATCCAAGAACTTTCCAAGTGAGGTTTTTGAATATAGAATATAAATATACAAGCCATATTGCAACAGCAGATTAAATCTAAAAAAATTAAAACTACAATATAGCTAATACTATATCAAACAAGCCAAATGAACTAATATATATATGAACAATTTATGGTATTAAAATTAATGTATACTGAAACAATTACCTCTTAAAATATAAAACTCTTTTAACAAAATATATGGCTGTGAAATATCTAATTATTTTCAGCATAGTCATCATCTTCATCATCATCATTGAAGTTGTCAATATCTTCATCACTATTGCAATAATTAACTAGTAACTTTGAATCAATTATCCTAACAAAACCTAATCATTTGAAAGATTTATTAAGCTCTAAAAAAATATTCCAAGATAGAGAAAAATAATGTTCTAACATAGAAATTATCAATAATGCAAAAACTAACTACCAAACATTTGTTGTGTGACATTCATATTTTATGTTGAATTTGTTATTGACTGAACTACAAGTGCTTTTTAAGTTACGTAACTCATCCATGCAAACACAAAGCACAAAACATGAAATCTCAGACTCATTCTAGAAGATGATGCTTATATTATTTCTTGAGTATCTATAGGACTTATGAATCAAACTGCATAGGAGATAATGTTGTGACAATGCACATTGAAATAGTTCAATGTGATCTATGATTAGAGTGCACAACAAGGAACATAATAATGCATGGCCAACTTTCTTTTACAGCCAAATATGGCCTAACTGTATGAGTGTATATAGATTGGAGAAACAGAAATAATACAGCTCCATCATTTTTTTATAAGCTAAAATTTTATTTAAATAAGATGCAAAGCCATCATGCCATACAAAGAAGGATAAACATCTAGCCCCAAAAAACAAAAATCTTAAGACCCTAGCAGGCTACAGCATCCACCTTTATACCACAAGAAAATTTGGAAATAGCAACGAAAATTAGTAACCGAATTTGGTGAATTTTCATTGGTAATCAAAATTAGCAACGAAAAATTCGGTTGCAATTTTGGCAGTTGGTATTTTTAGCAACCGAAATATTTTTCGTTGGTAATTTAGCAACGAAAATGAGTTTGGCTGCTAATTTAGCAACAAAAATATATTTGGTTGCTAAAAATACAAACCGAATTTCCGTTGCTATTTTCGGTTGCTAATTTTTATTAACAATGGAATCTAAATTCCGTTGCTATATCTAAACAATGTACATTTTGGTTAATTGGTCAACATTACCAACCAAATTCAAATTATGTTGCTAAATTTAGCAATGGAATTTGAATTCGGTAGCTAAATTTAGCAGCCGAATTATAATTTCGTTGCTAAATTTAGCAACGGAATATGAATTTAGCAACCGGATTAAAATTTCTCTTTAGTTGCTATTTATAACATTATAAATTGTAAAATTATGCTAGTTTTGTTAGATTGGCATAATATTTTAGTTAAATCAAATTATTTATTTATAAATAAATGTAATTTAAATTCATTATGAAGTTAAAAAGAAAATATTGTTATTGATAATATAATATTAAAATTGTAATGCACAAAAATTAAAATCCTAAAAATATATTATATTACTGTAAAGTAAAAATCCATGAAAACCATAATAAAAACATCATAAAATCAATATCAATAACAATCTAAAAATAAAAGTCTAAGCTATGTAGTTGGTGGAGGTGAAGAAGAACGATTTGACTGCTGAGCACCCTTGGTTTCCAAATCTTCTACTCGATTCTTTAGTTGGGTTACAGTATCCATCAATATGGTGAGTGCGGTCTCTAGCTGAACGACTTTCTTAGAAGATTCGTATCGCTTACTACAAGCAGCTATAGATGATGTAGAGGAATTCGAATGTAAAGTATTTGCAATTGAACCTAAACCAAAAATCCTCCCACGGTTATTCTTGCCACCAACTACTTGAAGAAAAATCTGACTCTCATCAACACTTTCAGAGCTCTGCTGCTATTGAATGAGAGTCTCTTGTATTTGCTCCTATCATTACAATAATTAAAATTAATTAGCTATATTTTTATAAAATAATTAATATTGATGTATAAATTTAACATACATTGAGTCGTCTACAACTGGTATTGACGAATGTCTGACCATCATGCTTTTTTGTATGAGTGTACATAAAAACTTCAGGATATGTAGGCTTTCTACCCATAGTTATTTCCTGTATAACAAGCAATAAGAAATAATCGTCAAAATACCACAGTTCATTCCACAATAAGGGGAAAAAATTTCACAATTACAACTAAAAAATAGAATAAAGAGTAATCTATATAAGAATTTAAGTGAAAATGACAACAAAGAGATCCCTCCTTCAACTAAAAGAAGAACACATGAAGGTAAATCAATAGTTTTTTTTACCATTTTAGCTCATGAGTGTTATTAAGTTTCTCGCAGCAAGAATGTTGCTTGATAACCAAACTCTATAGCCCAATTAAACAATAAACTGTTGTACAATAAGGAAATTCTTATTCATTACAACCAAATGGAATTGAAAAATAACTCAACAATCTTAATAGGTTTACTTCCTGTGAAACAAAAAATTTATATCAACAACAAAGGCATCCATGGAAATAGAACAACAATTACACAATCATTGTCCATAATAATTATATATTTATAGAATAAAATGTAAGCATAAAAGTTGGATACTTACCAGTTTAGCCGCATGCTCGTGATGGCTCAAAGTTCCTCCAGTGTGCATGGCTAGACTCTCACCATCTGAGCCTCCCCACCTATTTAAAGAATTCCTATCTGAACTTGCAATTGCTTTGGGTGTTGCCCAGTATTGCTGCCAACGATTCCATATTTCTTCAGAAATAAAATTAGGTCGTTGACCACCCTTGTGTAAATTACATAGAAATTCTTTATATCGTTGGTGGGCCCGCTTTTTCCAAACTCCATAAATGACATCATTAAATTTTGAATCCCAAAAAAATTCTTTCTAAAAAAAATAACATAAGTATTGCAAAGTACAATAGATAATGCATTAATGTATGAAGCTAATTATTTTGAAATAGATAATGTTATTTATTTTTTGTACCTCAAACTCCTGATAATAAAAATCCTTTGTCTGCAGAGAAAGATTTTCCCAAACATAAACCTCAATTTCTATCCTCTCTTTGAATGTGGATCTGATTTTTCTTGAGCAAATACCTGATGGAATAAACCTATTAATATGAACAAAATCAATATCAAATTAGATATCAATACTATTAGTATAAGCTTATGTTTTAATCTTGCAATACAAATTTTTTTATAATTAAACTCACATATCATTGATAATCTTAATGTAAATTCTTCCATCAACTCCCTTTGCACCAAGTTGGAGACCTTCATCCTCAATATCGAAACTTGGTACTTGTGTAGGCATAGATTCAGGGTTTGGGATCGGAGTAGATGCATTTACGTGGTCAGCAGATATATTTGGGTTGTTGGATGTTGAATCACTTGGTTGATTAGGAGAGTGATTGCGGTTTGTTGTTGGTGAAGGTGATGCCTCATATTGTTGGTTAGGATATGGACATGACACACCTAAACATACAGACCCTGCAACCTGAGATGGGTGGACTTGTCCACCGTTGTCTCCATTAGATGTTAGTCTAAATCTTGGCAGTAGCAATGACTTTCTTCTTTTGGGTGGCATATTTTAAACCTAAAATTTAAAGAAATTAAATATACTTCTTCAAATCAAATTATATAATTATATTAAAGAATATGTAACAATAGTACATCATTGCAATAATAACACATTTTGGTTTTGAGATAATAAAACATACACAATTTAATCGCTATAATCACTTAATTGCACATCAAAATCATCCTCTATTTCTAAATATTCAGAATTAAAGTCAGGCTCATCTTCAAAATTTTGTCCATCTATGGATTCCTCATCATCTCTAGATAAAATTTCCACAAATTCATTATTTGGATGATTTAAAATTTCATTATCGAAACATGCATTTATTTCATGTACATCCGGTTCTTCTTCCTGAAATGCTTCACTTTCTTTTGGCTTGCTTTCTCCCTTTGCCTGTCGATCAAAAACACCTCTTAGTTTAACTTTGCAGATGGCTAACCAATCTAACTTATCCCTTCTTAAGCTGGGATAAGGGAC
Source organism: Excoecaria agallocha (assembly GCA_037975025.1). Taxonomy (NCBI): domain Eukaryota; kingdom Viridiplantae; phylum Streptophyta; class Magnoliopsida; order Malpighiales; family Euphorbiaceae; genus Excoecaria; species Excoecaria agallocha. The sequence continues at coordinate 159,133 of JBBPFJ010000297.1, forward strand.
ATAATGCACCTGGGTCGCTTGCATTGCTAACACAAATGGTTCAAATTGCTTAAATCTTCTCCATTGGTTGATTTCAGTGAGATTATATCAGCTATGTACTTTTGTTCCAACGTTAAGAGTTGGATCAAACCACTCACACTTAAAAAGTACACACCATTTTATCGGCAATGCAGGATATTCTATTTCAAGTATCTCAATAATTTTGCCAAAATAATCTATCAGTTCCCCTTGTATGCAAACCCCACTATTTACTGTTGCCATGCTATATCCATGCTTTTTTGCATGAAATTTATATCCATTAATGAAATAGACAGGATATGATTTAACAGTTCGCAATGGCCCTTTAGTAAGATCACATATGAGCCTGTTTTCTATTCTATTTTCAAAAGCCTACATAAAAAAAATTTAATCAATACATATAATATTTTGTAAGTTTTACAGTAATTGCAATAAGCATTCAATTTTATTGTACTCTACAAACTTACATAATTTGCAAACCAATATGGAAAGTTTTTATCCACTTCTTTATTGATGTCATGTTGTGAGTCTCCTGGCATTAGCTCGCTTAACAACCCCTCGTATTCACTAAAAACATTATAAATTATCTTAGCTATAAACTCCAATCATCTAGAAAAATAATTTAGCCAATTTCAACTATACATAAACTTACTGCACAAAAGGTCAAATTTCTTGGCAATTCAATAAAATGTAACCATGTGCAGCCTCCATTTCTTTGTCTGTTAACATTCTTCTTGTTGAGTGTCCATGTGTTCGGCCAGGATATTTGAAAATAGATAAGTTATCATCACCAATCCACTCACCCCCATCGTCATTACAAGGAACTTTTCTTTCTCGAGTGATCACATAAGACTCAAAATAATGTGAACAAAATGTACTTGTTTCCTCCACTAAATACACATTGCATATAGAGCCTTCAACACTAGCCTTGTTTTTAACATTTTTCTTCAAGTGATGAAAATTCCTACATTATAATTAGGGTAATTATATTAACTTATTTGGTATAAAGCTATAAAATTTTTAGCAAGTTTTGATATAAAAGTAAAATTACCTCTCAAATGGATACATCCATCGCTATTGAACTGGACCAGCAAGTTTTGCCTCGTGTAATAAATGTATAGGTAGATGCTCCATACAATCAAAGAAACTGGGTGGAAAAATAGTCTCTAATTTGCACAAGATAACTAGAATGTCCTTTTCTAATCTTTCCATATTAGACAACTGTAATTCAGAAGCTGTTAAGGTTTTGAAAAACAAACTTAATTCCGTTATAGCTTCCCAAACATTATTCGGTAAGAGCTCCTGAAATGCAATTGGAATGAGCCTCTGCATAAATACATGACTTTTCATTCCAAATAATTTGTACTTCCTCATATCAACACACCTTGCCAAGTTTGAAACATATCCATCTGGAAACTTTAGGCTTTTTAACCATTCACACAAAGTTTGCTTTTGTTTTTTTAGTAAAAGTGTAACATGCTTTTGGATATTTTCCTATATTTGGATCTTTATCTAACTCGCTTCTTCTACAAAAAAAAAATTTTAAATCGGCTCTTGATTTTGCATTATCCTTGGTCCTCCCTTCAATGTTCATGATTGTATTGAAAAGATTGTCAAAAATATTTTTTTCAATATGCATAACATCTAGATTGTGTCGTATCAAATTAGTTCTCCAATATGGCAAATCCCAAAATATACTCTGTTTTCTCCAATCGAAGTTTTGACTTATGTTACTATTAACCTCTTCACTTTCAAGTTCTGTAACTTTTAGTAACCCTAACTGATCAATCTCCCGCAATATATCATCACCAGATTTATTAAGGGGAGGAGGTGTTTGTACAATCCTGTTCTTAATGAATTTTTATTTATTGCGTCTAAATGAATGATCTAAAGGAAGAAATTTTCTATGATTGTCAAACCATGATGTTTTTCCCCCTTAGGAAGATGAAATGCATCAGAATCATTATCACAGTAAGGGCAAGCCAATTTCCCTATTGTGCTCCATCCAGACAACATAGCATATGCAAGAAAATCACTAATAGTCCACATCAAAGCTGCTTTCATCTTAAAATTTTGTTTAAGAGACACATCATATGTTTCAACCCTGAATTCCCAAAGATGATTCAATTCAGCTTTCAATGGTTGCAAAAACACATCAATTTTATGCTTTGGATTTTTAGGCCCTAGTACAATGATTGTCAAGAACATGTATGCCTTGTCCATACACATCCATGGCGGTAAATTATATGGAGTAATTATGATTGGCCATGATGAATATTGTTGGCTCGATTGACCAAAACGTTGAAAGCCATCTGTCGATAATCCCAACCTGACATTTTGACTTTCTGCTACAAACTCAGTATGTGTGTCATTAAAATGTTTCCATGCGAGCCCATCCGATGGATGGCTCATACTTTTATGATTCTGTTCATGTTCATTATGCCATCTCATGTGGGCTACAGTAACATCAGAGGCATACAGTCTTTGAAGTCTTAGAGTTAGCGGAAAATAATACATTCGCTTCCAAGGAACTAGTTTTTGCTTTCTAGTACGCATTCTTGGTTTGAACCTAGGTTGGCTACAGTATTTGCACTCTTCTAATTCCACATCTTCCCCCCAAAACAACATACATTCCAATCTGCAACAATCTATTCGTTCAACGGGCAAACCAAGACCCTAAATAAGCTTCTTTATTTCATAAAAATTCTCAACCATTTTATGATTATGAGGCAATGAATCATTGTACCATGTAAGAATTTTATCTAAACTTTGTTCAGAAATATGACCTTCAGACTTTATGTTCAATATTCGGGCAATGGCAGACAGTTGAGTCATTTTTTCATAGTTTGGCCATAATTCTTGGTAAGTTGACTCTAGTAAGTCAAAAAATCTTTTTGCATATGGGTTTGGTTCCTCTTCACTATTCTGCATATTTTCTTCAAAGGAATAACAAGCTGCATCATAAACCATTTGTGCGTAAATATTTTCATTTACATCCACATTATTTGGTCGAATACCAGCTCCCCCTGAAAATCCATCTATATTTACTACTGACGATGCTTGATTACCCCTAGAGGTGCTACAAATTATTGGCTCCCCATGCCGTGTCCATTGAAAATAATTTGGAACAAACCCTTTTTTTAACAAATGTAGATGCACTTCATTAGTAGGGAGGAAACAAACATGTTTGCACTTTTTACTTGGACATCTGATTTTTGGACCATCCATATATGCAGGCTGCAAACTTGCATATTCAATGAATGATTGAACTCCCTCGGAAAACTCAATATTAATGAGACCATCTGGCATTAATCGCCTATACATCCAAGATCTATCAACATTACTCATTTTTGCGTAACTGTTATTCAAATAAGGTAATTTCATAATTAGATTTATGGGTTAAATAAATAGGAAAGGTTTATCAATGTTTGCAATTCAGAATTACCATTCAAAAAGCATCATGACATAAAAGTTATGTAATATGCGTAACTGTTATTTTATAATGGATTTTTAACAAACCCAAATATGCAATTATATATTTAGATCCTACTCCTAACATAGGAACAAAACAATTCAGAATTACCATGAAAAAAGCATAATGACATAAAATTAACTTGCATCAAGGTACGTGGCACTTAACCATGATAATCGAGTTATCCTTTGGAAACCAGTAGCCCGAAGGTCGAATCGTTTTAGCCTATATACCTTGATACAACAGTGACACAAAAGAAGTATTTTATGTTATTTTATAATGGATTTTTAGCAAACCCAAATATGCAATTATATATTTGGATCCTACTCCTAAAAGGCTGAGTCCCAAAAAAGCGAGATCATAAGCACACCACCAAAACTAGAAAAATAAACAAAGTTTAAAACTATTAAAGTAAAATAACAACCTAAAACCTGACAGCGGAGAGACTCCCCAAATAGCAACAACCCACGAAGAGCACAAGGATAGATTAGAAATCAAGACAACTATCAGCCTTTGTTAAAATAGCTAGCTGGAGAAAGAAAAAACAGACAGCAAAGCTAAGCAAGTCAGGCGACAGCAATATAAGAAGAGAAAACAACACACAAGACCATATAAGATCAAGTAAAGGATCAACCTTCTATTTCTAAAAAAATAAGAATTGACGAAATGCTTAGAATATAATATACTTGAATTGTATGGTATTTACAATAGAATCAGCTAGCCTCCTTGAAGGAAAAGTTGTTCCACCTTAAAAGCAATACAGTAAGTGAAAAACTATCAACTGTATTTAGTAACCCAATAATGATTCAATACAGTAAGTAAAATCTTCAACATAATTGTGGATGGCATGAGATTCCCTCACCTATTAAGAGAAGTTATACTGACTGTGGTGAAAGTTATTTTTCTATAAATGTGGCTGGATTTGAAAGACAGTAGTAGATGCAAATTCCAGTTTATTTTGTGAAAGTGAAACCAGAATTGCACTGCATAAAGCAATGACTGAGTTAGATGCCCTTACCCATTATGTTACGCAATAATACATATATTGTTGACACTTCAACAAATCAGAGTGAATTTGACATAAACAAGTCTAAATAATCTATTACCCTCATATGTAAATATTTCAATTTTTTATGAATTTTAAATTTAGACGGCAGATAGAAAAGGATACACTCATACGTGAGCTTGAGCAAGATATTAACATTCAAGACAAAATGATCATATACAGCAAACATCTGTCCAGGATTTTTCATACCTGTTACAATGGTAGCTGGTAACTACAAGAGTAAGAAGTCAAAAATTGATAATATTGATGCCTTTAGAAACAAAACATCACAGGTAATGACACTTAATGGCTCTCAAAATCACCACCTTCGCACTAATGATGTGAGCAACTATAGCCATTTGCAAAAATAACTTAGGAATCAGCAATAGGCATCTCAAAAGTAATTAGCAAGTCATGATAGCCAACTTAAACACACCAAGACAAAAACAATGTTTTTCAAGAATGTTAAAATATTCAAGCAGCTAAAATGTTTTTCAAATCTTGACAAATATACTACACTGTCAACATAGAAAGGAACATAAGGACGAAGTAATTCTAAGTCATTTTATTCGAAATATAAATCTAAGAAATCATGTAGCAGATAAATTTAAGGCTCCATCAAATATAACCACAGTTATTCTAATTTAACTCATAACCATAGATGTTTACATGGGCTACATTTGTATACAGAAATAAAAAGAAAAGATTGCTAAATGAAGCAAATTGTTTGTGAAGCAAGTGACTTCAGTTATTGAGGATAAATTTACTAGGCATACAAGTTAGTTCACAATTTTTGAATCAGATTTTTATAGAAACCATTAATAACATAATAAGGACTTGAGTAGGTGGAGAGCATATATATTTATTTGTTAGAAAAGGAAATAATTTATACAAAAAAGTACATATTTGCTGTAAATCAACAAAATTATTGTACAAAATGAATTTATAGTTTTAACAAGGATAAAATGAATTGTTATTAATCTGAATTACATGATGTTAATGCATAATGCTTTTCTTACTTAATCTTCAAACAATTTGAATAGCATGTAAGAAGATGGGAAACATGAAGGAGTAAGAGACTCATAGTTATCAATTAGCACTCTTGACCATGTACCATCTAAAAGTTTACTGATAAGTTCAACACTTGATATATTATAAAAACAAATGGTCTCATATGGACTCCCTACGTTTAAGCAGCAATTATTTCAGCATGTTTCAGCTATCACAAAATACAAGTATAAAAAATAGATTGTATTAAAAAATGCTTTAGCTAAGTTTGAAAGATATAGAAATTATTATATTCAAAATGGAGAAATCAAGCAATAAGGCACGTGCTGCCAGTCATCTCAAAATTTAGCACGGACAGATAAAGGTGTAAGAGTTTTACTTTCAAAAAATTACTTTTCTAAGTATGATTAAGATTAATGGAAGATATGCTATAGATATGCTACAGATAAATAGTGTAACCAATTTGATAAGAATAAACAAAATAACTAGATGGCTATCCCTATGTGTCCATGTTTACCAATATGTCGGTTGGAACTTTAGAAAGGCAACAAATAAGCTAAATAAGCAACAGAGGCCTATAGCAAAGCATAAAGGCCAGGATGTAAATGAGTCAGAGAGAGATCAAAGGTGTAACATAAGATCTTGAAAAAAACTATTATCCTAAATCACTTCCATCTTAAGCCTAATATTTATGGAAAGAATACATTAAACTTCCACTTGCACCCGTTTTCTCTTTTCTTGTCCATCAGCAAAAGTGAAAGTGAAAAATGTGCCCAAAGAGGGGCACTACCTCACTGTTATTGTTGTGATTTTATAATAGGAAAAATATCAGATACAATTTATTTTTTGAATTGGTTGATAAGAGTACTGTACCAAAACACAGTAATACAAAAATAAGCTCAGATTGAAATTGACATGTTAAAAAACTAAAGAGGGGCACAATTAACTTATCAAACAATACAGATGACACATTAAGCAGGCAAGGCACTACAAAGTTTCAGCAAATTTTTGCATTTATGATTTTTGTTGAGATCTATATCCAAGAAAAAAATAATGTAAAAATTACAAACACAAAACATATGATGCAATAAACTTTGAACTTTCAACTGTTATTATGCCACTACTGACAAATTGCATGCGTAAGACCTACATTGATCTCTTCCACATCCACTGCTGCCTTCAAATAAAAATGAGATACAACATCCATAGCTACTAAAATTTGAATAAACTTGATATTATTGTTCACATGCTTAAAGCCTAGCTAGTAGAGTAAAGATGGCAAGGAGACAATCATAATGACAATTTTAAAAAATTAGTATAATGTCACATGTTTCTATGCAAAGGTGAAAAATAAGAGCTTCACATCTAAAGAGACAAAAATCACTGTTTTAAATAGATTTAATAAAAGAGAGATAAAGCAAAAATAAAATGAAAGACCATGGCTCCACAAACTGTCTCTCTAAGAGTAGCACTACAAACATAAATGAGTTTTCAAGAAGTTTGATAGAGCCAGCACACTAGGTGAACTATCACGTGCAAAGACTTCTTTTTATTTTAAGAAAAAAACTGGAGCGGACTTCATGCCAAATGCCACTTACCAAAGCATCAAATAATGGCATCCTAACAAGTCAAAAATACCAAAGAACAGTAAAATGATCAAAAGATAGGGTTAGACTGAGTTTACTCAAGTATTATCAAGGGATTGTGGAATGTAAAACTAAGAACAATCGAGGTATGCTACCTGGAATGCCCAAACTAACCAAAATTAAACCAACGAAAGAGAGCAACATCAACAATAAATCCATCGAAATCATTCCTTCCAATCTATCTCACTCATCAAACTATATTTTGCTAGAAGACAAGGTGATGAATTAAAATAGAGTAAAAGCAGAGAACTTTTAAAAAAAATATATGTTTCCAGATGTGCGTTATCTTTCAAGTGAAAAAAGTACATGCATGCCAACTCAAATTCACAATTGTCAAGGGTTATGCTTTTTTATTAAATTCTTGTGCTGGTTAGCAAAGGGGCAACCAAAAACTTATATTACTATTTGATGATCATGTCAACAAAAGGTCAAAAGGATTGTTTCACTAAGCAATATAGCCACACCAATAAAATTGGAAGCACAATTTTAATTCAACAATAATATACAGCTAACACTAGACCTGAATGCATCATAACAAATTAAAGGCAAGCATTTTTGCCCTTTCTACCGTTACTAAGACATAACAAGTAAAAAGACAACATTACTTAGCATATCAAATACATGCTAGTTTGTTGCATAAAAAGGTATATGGGCTTGTTCTCATATTTGAGTTTTATTAAATGCAATAACAAACATGTAACAGCTCAAACAATACTTAGAGAGCCATACCAATTAACTGGTTTCTTTAAATTTTTTATGTTTAAGAGATATATATATCTTTTAATAACTAAATATTGAAATAAAAAAATTCAATATAAAATATTTTATATTTTTAAGTTTTTTATAAGCCATCAATTAACAATATTGATCAAGAAAGATTACAAGGTAGCATGCTAACATGGACAGGATTTAACTATGTTGAATTAGACTGAAAAAAATACATGCAATGTGCTAAATTGATAACATGGAAACTGGAACTCACTTCATCAACAAGCAAATACAACAAGTAAAACAAATAAAAATATGGCGATGGTAAAATTAATAGAAAGGAGATTTCTTCATTAGAAGATAGACAAAGTAACATTTTTAATCAAGCTAATAGCTTTAGCTTTACATAAGAACCTGCAAAGGGTGACCTCGCTGTATGATTTTAACCACCTCCTTCACTCCTCTCTTCAAGCATTTGTGTTCAACAGCTACAATAGCAACATGGAAATCTCATCATGATCAACAAAAAAAAATTACTTTCAGCAAACATACAATCCCGCCTTATCACACTAATCAAATAATACAAATTACCTAAATGTCTTAAGAAAAATCCCCATTTGTGATTCTAAATAGTTGAATCTAAAATAATAGACCCAATTCAAGTTTCACTTTTGTTGTCTCCACTCTAATGCCACTTAGTACCTTTTTAAAGCAAGAACTCTTGCTATCTCCACTCTAATGCCACTTAATGCTCTTGAAATTAGATCGAGAAAAGGATTAACAGACATAAAGGTTAAGACATAAAATATTGTAACTTATAGCCGACACAACTGATATAAATAGGCAAAATTTTGATAAATCCACTCAAACACTGAAAAAAAGTTCACTGCTTCCTCATTAAGTTTCAATTGGGATCTCTTCTACTCTCATCTTCTCTATCCCCATTTTACTACTCTTCGCCTACAGCCTCCTCTCTCCAAACCAAATCCAAAACCCTTTTGCTCTCCGTTTCTTTTACTCTTAGCAGTATAGGTTATTTTTGACATTTTCCCTTTTCTTTTTCTTTCTTGATTTTCCAATAAACAACATCTTAACCTAGAATAATCTACTTTAAAGATTCTCAAGCAAGTAAAATAAATAATTTCAGAAGAAGATAAAAAAATTCAAAAACATTTAAGTCATTTGTGTAAAGTTAGAATGAGATGACTGAAAAATTTAGCAAATTCACTTCTATCCAACAAATTCTCATGATGATAAATCCCCAAATATCTGAAAAATGAACCATTAAGTGCATAAGCTTAAACCAAAAGGACTTACTTGTGATCGAAATTTAGATGCTTCCCTGCTAGGCAACTCCCGAAGGACATCCTTCAAGCCTGATGCAACAGAGAGACCATTGGAGAGAGCGGAAGGATGGCCTTTATCATAAAGGCATAATTTGTTCAATGCAAAAAGAAAGGGAGTTGTGGTATTTACATACCTACTACTTGTGTCTCAATCTTGTAACTTGACTGAATTGCACCTTGAATATGTTTACCTGCTTGTCTGTACCAACAGAGAAACAAGTTTGTGCATCAACATCAAAAAACTATAAAAAAGTTAATATTGCACAAACCCAAACTGTGACTGTACCAACATTATGCAACCACCAAAGAAAACTGTCTATGCCAAAATTTTGCAATGGTATTTTGAGTCCTATGAGCAATCTAATCCAGGCCTTCAAAAAAAATGGAAGAATCGTATCGAACAATAGCTCGTCTGTGGCGAGTGGCAGCAAGTCGATGCCATCTGTGAGGGAGGAGATGAGTTTGCCGTCGATTTCTTTGTTAGAGAGAGAGAGAGAGGGGCGGTAGTGTGTGAGGGAGGAGATGAATTTTATGTAGGGTTTTTCCATTTTATAGTTCTAGCCAACGTAAAATTACTTAAATGCCCTTAATTTAGCAACGGAACAATTATTCTGTTGCTATTATAGCAACCGAATATGAATTCGATTGCTATTTTTCATAGAAAGTGAAATTTAGCAATGGAATTATATTTCCGTTGCTATTTAATTTTCGTTGCTATTTACAACCGGAATTAATTTAGCAACGGAATTTTTTTCCGTTGCTAATTAAGGTGGCAATAAATGACGGATAAAATTTGGGACAAAAAAATAGCAACGGAATTTAATTTTTGTTGCTATTTTAGCAACCGAAATAAAATTTCGTTGCTATTTACCAACGAAATTAAATTTTCGTTGCTATTTATTTTTTCGGTTGCTAAAATAGCAACGGAAATTAAATTCTATTGCTATTTTTCATCCCAAATTTTATCCGCCATTTGTTGCTGCCTTAATTATATATATATATATATATATATATATATATACATATACATATATATATATACATATACATACATATATATATATATATATATATATTTACATATGTATATATATACATATATATAGATATGTATACATACATATATATATGTATACATATATATAGACATGTTTACATATATATATGTATGTATATATGTGTGTGTGTGTGTGTGTGTGTGTGTGTGTGTTTCAATAAAGATGAGAATATCATCAATGTATACTATGTAGAATTTTGAATAAGTAGCGAAAATATCATTCATTATTCTTTGAAATTCTGAGGGAGCATTTTTTAATCCAAATGGCATTATCTTTCATTCATATTGACCAAAAGGAACAGTAAAAGCCGTTTTGTAACGAACTTTTGGTTCAATTTGGATCTACCAAAAACTAGATTTCAAATCAAATTTTGAAAATATTAAAGTAGAATGAAGTCTTGATAAAAGATCTTTTTTATTTAGAAATAGATATCGGATCCATTTTAAAGCTTTATTTAAAGGCTTATAATTTATCACAAGTCTTGGGGTTCCTCTTTCTATTTCAGAATGCTTGTTAACATAGAAAGCTACACAGCTCTAAAGAGATATGGATTTTTGAATAAGGCCTTTAGACAATAAATCATGAATTTTATTTTGGCAATGAGTTTTAAGTTCATGATTCATTAAGATTGGTCAAGCTTTAGTGGGAATCATTTTTTTTGAAAAATCATTTTCATATGGTAAATCTACCATATGCTGTTTTCTTTCCCAAAAAGCTTTTGGTTAATTAGAAAAAATTTCTTTCTCAAGAAATGTTTGAAAATCCAAAATCCTTTGTTTGATAAATTCATCTTACAGAAGGTTTTGATTTATGATAAAAGAAACATCCTATTTCAAGAAAATTTAAATGTTTTGTTTTTCCTTGAATTATGATATTTAACTCATTTTTGTAAATAGAACAAGCTTTTAAGAGGTTTAGATTTCTTGTTCTGGTTTTTTCAATAAAAGGAATGATTATTTTATTTCCTTCTAATTTAAAAGAAATGTTATCATAGTTGATTGAATAGAGAGTTATCTTATTGATAAATAGAGTTCCTAGAATGACACTATGATTTATATTTTCTAATAAAACAAAATGAGTTTTGATAGAAATACTACCATTCTGAATGGTAGCCTCTATTTTGCTTTTAATAATCATTTTGGAATTATTTGCTATAGAAGGTTTTTCATTGGTTTCTTGAGCAAATCTTTTGGGAATGATACAGCCTTTTAAGCAATTTAAATCTGAACCTATATCAAAAAGAGCAATGGTTTCGAATTTAAAATCATTTGAGAAAACAAGTTTGATTTTAATCAAGTATTTTCTTGTAGTGACTATTCTTAAAACAAACAAGAAATCTTCTGGAACTGTTTCTAGAGTTTTTATTTCATTTGTTGTTTCAAGGTCTATTTCATCTTCTTCTTCAGATTGGTTTTCTATTATAGCAATTTGTGAAACTGGCTTGTGAAGGAGTTCATAATCAAATTCCTGTTTTTGTTTAAAAGCTTTTATCTCTTGTTTGACTATGGTTATTTCTTCTTGAAGTGTCTGGATAGTAACAAGATTTTTTTGTTTTGACTTAACACCTAAAATTTTTGTCAAATCATATGTATTATGTTTGATCAAAGGTGAAGTAAAAGAAGATGTGGATTCTTTGGGTTCAAAGGATGTTAAGAGTTTTTTAATAATATCCTTTTAAAGCTTTTTATCCTCTACTTGTTTGACAATATCAAGCATTAATTCTTGATCTTTTGTTAGAATGTTGATAGATTTGTATGATTCTAAAGAATCACTATCAGAGAAATTGGAAGTGACTAATTCATCGTATTGTAAAGATCTTTGGTCTTTTAATGAATTAGTTTGTTCTTCATCTTCAGAGGTTTCTATTAAAAGAGAAGAGACCTTTTAGATAAGTTCTTCATCTTCAATTTGTAACTCATGAAGTTTTTTAGCTAGTCTACAATATTTAAAAATTTATCCTGGTTGACCACAATTAAAACAAGTGACTGATTTTTTACTTTCTTTTTTGAAAGGTTTTTTTAGATGTTTTATTTTTCCTATAAGCTTTAAAAGGTTTAGACCTCCTATAGAAATAATGTTTGTTAAGTTTTGAAAAAGATTTTCTTTGAGATTTCCTATAAAGCTTTGAAAAAGAACCACCACAATCTTTGGTTTGACTGCTTGTGGGTATTTCAAACTGTTTGCAAAAAGATCCTAATTCTTGTTTTGTTTGCTTCATTTCTTTTTTCAAATATTTTTGAAGTCTTAAATCTTGACAGATTTTTAATCCTTCTTTTTGTATGAAACTAACCAATTCTCCATATGTTAAATGATCATAGGGGATTCGATTAATTCCAAAAATTTCTTTAATTTTATTTCTAATCTTTTCTCCTAAAAGTGTTGGTAAACCTGTTAAGAATTTTTCTTTCCAAAATGGTTGATTGGAATCTTCTCTAAGCATTACCCTGGTTAGAAATGTGTTTTTATAAGTTTGAAATTCATAAAGATTTTTACACCTAAGGTTTGAAAGCAATTTTGCATTTTTATCTTTCAAATGAGATGGGTCTCCTATGAAGTGCAAACTAATTGTGTGGATTAGGGTTGCTACTACATCTAGAATAGGGTTGCCTATCTCATCGAGGATGAGAGTTCCTTCCTCTGTGGTTTGAATAGCACCTAGTATTTCTAGTTGTTGTTGTTGTGTGAGATGATAATCCCACCAAACTTTTAACTATCTTGAGAACCCGGCTATTAAGAGTTTAGCTATGGCTCTATCAGGTGTGTTGGTTGTGATTTTGTAGGCATTGGAAGCCATAGTCATTTGTTGTAGAAGGGTAAGGATTTTATACTCAAACATACTATCTATGTTCCATTCATAAATAGTAGAGGTATTGAATTTAGACTGGGACAAAATGTTTGGTCTATTTTCTATGCTTAAGTCTAAAGCAGTTGTAATGGCAAGAGGTGCACTTGAACTTTTTAGGCAATAAAGTCTGGATAGCTCTGGGTTTTGGGTTTCCTGTTGGTTTTCTTCAGACTCAGAGATCTGATCTAGAATACGAACCATTTTGTTTTTGTCAAGGGTATCCTATGCGACTACAGGAGTAGAGGTAGAGGAGGCATTTTCTATCTTACTTAATTGATCTCGTAAGGCTTAAGTAAATTCTAATTTACTATCCCTAAACAATTTTTGACCCATTTTGGAAATCAGAAAGGGTTTTAACACAGGATTTTTTAACTTTAAATCTATTGTTTCAACAGGAGAAACGACAGAGGTATTTTGATGTTCCTCTATCCTAGTCAATTATCTTGCAATTGTACTAAGGTGAGTATTTGTGAAGTTATTTTGCTGGATGATGTTTTTTAAATCCTTATTCGTATTTTCATTCGAAGTTTTATAAGGACCGACATCAACAGTTTGACTCAAATGGGTGAGTTTTATATGTCTTAGTGGTGGATGTTCAAATTGAATTTTTATACCATCAGACATCTCCCATTCTGTAACCTTATTCTTGGAAGTTATAGGGTTTACAGTTTTTGCTTGAAATGGATATGAAATTTATTTTTGAGATGAATAAATTTCAAACCAATCAAAGAATAAAATATGAGTTTTGTTTGTAAAAACAAATTCATAATATTCTTCTTGAATTTATTTTCTCTTTTCTAGAAAATTTTTAAAAAACCATGTCATTTTTTCTATATTTTTTGCTGAATAAAAATCCTTATGTAAAAGGGTTTTGTCTACTTCGAACTCTTTTTCAATGAAATTTAATTCTTTAATAACATTTTCTGTTATTGCTAAAACAGATGGTGAAGTTGGAGGAGAAACATTTTGTTCTTCGTTTGAAATCGGAGATTGTCTATAAACCTGGTGAGGAATAGTTGTTGAATAATCAACGTTTTGGAAAGAAACACTAAGAATGCTTAAATAAGAAAATATTGGTTTTTGAAAATGTTCTTCCTTATCAGGAAGGTGAATCACAGAAGGAAGATTTGAGGCTCTGCCCAGATCTACAATACTCGTGGAGGAACCAGCATCGAAATATCGACGACTGGAAGTTTTTGAGAAACTCATTTTTACTCGTCCATCATTGTACTGAACAATTTCTTTCAGATGAGTGTTTGGCAAAGATTTTTCAGCAGTTTTTGGTTTTACAGTACCTTCTAAAATCAATTCTTCAGGAAGATCAATATCTCTCCAAATGATGTTTTTTGGAATTACTGTATTTGTTCTAGATAAATCTATTTGGAAAAATAAAGTTTCACCCTTTTTCGTTACATTTTTACTAATGTAAATGCAGAAAACATTGCTTTTAATGTACATGAAAAATGATGGCTACTGGAATAGATCCTTTCAACATTTTGTAATTATGAGTTTTGATCTACAAAATCAAAGATTTCACGATCTTTTATCATTATGAGCAAGTGAAATGTTTGGTGCACATTCAAAAGAGATTGGTCCTTGAAAAAGACTCGACTCAACTGAACTGAACTAATAATGAAATTTTGAAAATCTAAAAACCTTGCATCCCTTAGAACACATAGAATTAAGGTATTTAATCCTTCCCTAGTTAGGGGTTTTATACCTACCTAGACAAAACCTATGTGTATATATTCATATTTCCTGTCATGGTGTTTTTGTAGGGTTTTTTGGGAAAGAAGATGGATTGTTTCAAATGGTTTGGAGATTTGAACACCCCTTTCTTTTATTTTGATTATGAAATCAGTTTTCATGAGTTTTTGGAAAAGATTGTTCTCATATATCTAATCTCGTTTGATTTTGGGAATTTTTCAATTATTTATTGATTTTTGAAAATCTTCAATAGTGATTTCTTCACTATTAATAATGTTTGTCTTCTGAGATCCTAGATCTATAGAATTTAAGGTAGAAGAACTTGAAAAAGAAGCAGTTCTGCTAATTAAATTATTCATAAGGTAAAATTTTGATGAATGTTTAAAAATTATATTTTCTTTCCTGGATAATCTTGCAAAGGATTTACTACCTTAAATGCCTATCAGTCGGCTAAGACGGGCTTTACAACCTAGCAATTAACCTTTACCAAGAAAATATCTTAAATTTTTCAAAAAGTGATCAAATTTTTAAATTATAAACAGTTTACTTCTCAGATCTACTATCCCCCTATGGCTTTGATACCACTTAAGGCGCTTACCAACCCTCCCAAAAGCTATAGCTGATAGGAGAGGTGCTACTTTATACTTAAGGTGTACCATCCATAAGGATATAGCGGATCGTCCAGGTAATGTCTCTACGTTATTGTCTCATTATTGGGTACGATTGGGACTACCCTTATTGACACATCATTGGCTAACACAAGGCTTACTCTTCCCTTGCCCCTTTCGAGACTCGAACCCTAGTCGACTTTGATACCAACAACAACCCAAGATCTAAGGTAGGAAAGTAGAACAAAAACACAAAAAATAAAATTAAGCCTACAAAAGAAAATACAAAACACAAAATGCAAAAGGTACGTGGCAATAATCAATCACAGCAATAGAGTTGCACTTTGGAAACTAGCAGCCCGCAAACTGAATTATTTTAGCCTATATACGTTTGGATGCAAACACAAACAATATGCAAATAGAATTTCTGATGCACAAGATCAGCATAAGCCACAAGTACAGAGCATACTTAAATGATGTACGCAATACTCGAACACAGAATATTATAAAAGAAAAATTTTTATAAATGAAAGTTTAAAAATATAGAAACAAATGCTCAACACATGAGCGATACTTATGAAAATACAAAACACAAGTTTTTGTTATTAGAGATACACTCAACTCAAGATTACAAGGTATGCTCAACACATGAGCTTCCTAAGAATCTAAGCTAGAGTGGAGAGGCTGGAAAATTCTAGCTTAAAAAGTCTCTGCCTTTGAAGGAAGGAGAGGGGTCTTCTTATAGGAAAAATCCTCCATTTATTACCCCTAAAATTGTAGGAGCTTGGACCCACAAGAGGTAAGAAAGTCTTTCATTTATCATAGGAGCTTGGACCCGTGAAGAAGTCTTTTTGCCCACTTTGGAGTTGGTGGAGAAACCACATGTGGTGAGCAGATATCTGTCAAAGTAAAGGTAAGGAATTCAATCATTTCCTATTTTAACTTTTACTTTTTTTTATGGGCCGTCTTTTCTAATAGGCCTAGCCTTTTTACAATGAATGGACCTTAATTTGATTCATGTTTGAAAATGAAATCAACTATGGTGGTGGGAAAATACCATAGCAATCATCTTCGTTGTCGTCTCTTAAGTCAATGATGGGCTCGGAGTCAGAAGATTATTCGGCCTGTAAAGGGACTGAAGAGGCTTTTAAGGATGAGGCTTTGCTCTTAAGGAGTTAGAACATTATCTGAAAATACTCTTATTCAGTTTTTGCAGCTGCCAACTGGGTTTGTGCAAATGACTTTTGGGAAGTAAACTGGGTTTGTTCTTAAGCTATTGTTGTTGGTATCAAAGCCATAGGGGGATAGTAGATTTGAGAGGTAAATTTTTTATAATTTAAAGATTTGATCACCTTTTGAAAAATTTAAGATATTTTATGGGTAAAGGTTAGTTGCCAAGTTGTAAAGCCCGTATTAGCCGACAGACAGGTGTTTAGGGTAGTAAATCATTTACAAGGTTATCCAAGAAATAAAATATAATTTTTCAAACATTAATCAAATTTTTACATTATGAATAATTTATTTAGCGGAACTACTTCTTTTTCAAGTTCTTCTAACTCAAACTCTATAGATCTAGGATCTCAGAAGACAAACATCATTAATAGTGAAGAAATCACTATTAAGATTTTCAAAAATCTATAAATAATTGGAAAATTCCTAAAATCACACAAGATCAGATATATGAGAATAGTCTTTTCCAAAAACTATAAAAACTAATTTCATAATCAAAACAGAAGAAAGGGGTGTTCAAATCTCAAAAACCATTTGAAACAATCCATCTTCTTCTAAAAAAATACTACAAAAACACCGTGATAGGAAATATGAATATATACACATAGGTCTTGTCCAGATAGGTATAAAACCCCTAAATAGGGAAGGATTAAACACCTTAATTCTCTTTGTTCTAAGGGATGCAAGGTTTTTAGATTTTCAAGATTCCATTATCAGTTCAGTTGAGTCGAGTCTTTTTCAAGGACCAATCTCTTTTGAATGTGCACCAAACATTTCACTCGCTCTTAATGATAAAAACATCGTGAAATCTTTGGATTTTACGGATCAAAACTCATAATTACAAAATGTCGGAAGGATCTATTCCAGTAGCCATCATTTTTTGTGTACATTACAAAGCAATGTTTTCTGCATTTACATCAGTAAAAAATGTAACGAAAAAGGGTGAAACTTTGTTTTTCCAAACAGATTTATCTAGAGAAAATACAGTAATTCCAAAAACTATCCTTTGGAGAGATATTGATCTTCCTAAAGAATGGATTTTAGAAGGTGCTGTAAAACCAAAAACTCCTGAAAAATCTTTGCCAAACACTCATATGAAAGAAATGGTTCAGTACAATGATGGATGGGTAAAAATGAGTTTCTCAAAAACTTCCAGCTTTTATATTATGATGCTGGTTCCTTTACGAGTACTATAGATCTGGGCAGAGCCTCAAATCTGCCTTTTGTGATTCACTTTCCTGATAAGGAAGAACATTTTTAAAAAATAAGATTTTCTTATTCAAGCATTCCTAGTGCTTCTTTTCAAAACGTTGATTATTCAACAACTGTTCCTCACAAGGTTTATACACAACCTTCGATATCAAAAGAAGAACAAAATGTTTCTCCTCCAACTTCACCATCTTTTTCAGAAATAATAGAAAATGTTATTAATGGATTGAATGTTATTGAAAAGATTTGAAGTAGACAAAACCCTTTTACGTAAGGATTTTTATTCAGCAAAAAATCTAGAAAAAAATGAGATGGTTTTTAAAAATTTTCTAGAAAAGAAAAAGAAATTCAAGAAAAATATTATGAATTTGTTTTTACAAACAAAACTCATATTTTATGCTTTGATTAGTTTGAAAATTTATGCATCTCAAAAAAAATTTCATATCCATTTCAAGCAAAAATTGTAAACCCTATAACTTTTAGGAATAAGGTTATAGAATGGGAGATGTTTGATGGTGGAAAAATTCAATCTAAACATCCACCACTAAGACATATAAAACTCACCCATTTGAGTCAAACTGTTGATGCCAGTCCTTATAAAACTCCAAATGAAAATGCGGA